>JAPDDN010000616.1:10000-35000 GCA_027422405.1 Ptychobarbus kaznakovi | reverse complement strand
CTGGAGCTCCTGACAGAATCCCAGCTAGGCCGACCCAGCCACATCATAATCCACACGGGCACCAACGACCTGCGGAGCCAACAGGACCGAGTGTCTGACTCCCTCAGAGCCGTTGTGGAAAAAGCTAGAGAAACCTTCCCCAACTCAAAAATCACCCTGTCCACTCTACTCCAGAGGAAAGATTTCCATCCCAAAACAATTAATAAAATAAACTCTAGCATCTCCAGACACTGTGCCCTCCTGCCCAACGTACACTTGGCCCACCATCCAGACCTGGACACCGACTGCCTATATGACCATGTCCACCTTTATAAGAACCTGGTACATATTTTTGCAAAGAGACTCAAAGATGTGGCCCTAAACAGGACCAACCAAACAAGCAGAACCATCCCTAACCCAACCAACCCAACGAGACACCCCTCAGGAAACTACATCCCAGCCAACACCTCATCTAGAGCTCCGACCGGAGCACCGCCCAGACCTTCAGCGCCCAGAGCTTCACCTCACAGGGGTCCACACAGAGCTCCAGCATCCAGCATCCGTACGGACAGAGACTGTTCTATAACAGCCCCAGCGCTCCAGCGGCTGAAGCCCGTCCACAGCAGAGCCCGGCCCAGCCAGACAGACCGAGCTACGCCCAAGCTGTCAGCGGAGGAGCGAGCCGAGCTAACACTGAACTCCACGACATCCAACACATGCTGAGTATCATCTGCTCTCACTTACTCACACACAGTGGACAGTGGTAAAAAATAATAAAAACAAACCTTTTTATATATATATATATATATATATATATCCATTTACCAAGCCACATTGTTAGTGTAAGTGTACATGTAATTTTAAAATGGATTTGTTTATGTTTTTGAGTTCCTACCAGCACATTTTCTTTTACTCTATTGTATTTTTTGTATCGTTCTCTTTTCTCAAAATGGCAAACAAATCATACCGATTATTTTAAAAAGTTTGTGATGAAATCACTTAGTTTCTCCACATGGAATATTCAAGGTCTAAACTCCTCAGTCTTTGGCCTAAAAAGTAGACATTCTGACTTTATGAAAGATCTTGAAGACATAGATGTCATCATCTTACAGGAAACCTGGTGTAGAGGAGATGTGTTCACTGGCTGTCCCTCGGGATACAGAGAGATAATATTACCATCAGTCAAACTCACATCAGTCACACAGGGGAGAGACTCGGGAGGGATGATCATATGGATTAAATCTGAACTGGCCATAGAATTAGTTAAAAGAGATCAATACCACCTGTGGCTGAAAATACAAAAAGGAATAATATCAGCATCTCAGCCTGTTTTCCTATGTGCCATATATATACCCCCCCTCGAGTCTCCGTATTTCCAAGAGGAAACCTTCCAAAACATTGAACAAGAAATCAGCCATTTCCAGGCCCAGGGAAATGTGCTGCTTATGGGCGATTTAAACGCTAGAACCGGAGAAGAATTAGATTTCTTAGAATCACACGGTACCAGATTCATCACTGGCAATAACGACTTGTACCCTTCTTACCCCACCAGAGAAAACTGTGATCCGGCAGTGAATGCTCACGGACGGCAGCTGCTGCAGCTCTGTCAGAATCTGGCTCTGTACATCGTCAATGGAAGACTGCGAGGAGACTCGCTCGGCCGATACACCTACAGCTCAGCTCTTGGTAACAGCACTGTAGATTATGCCATCACAGATCTACATCTTTCCTCTTTGAGAGCTTTCACAGTCAAACCCCTGAAACCTTTCTCAGACCACAGCCAAATCACACTTTTTATAAAGCAATCTGAAACATCACCCACACCAATTAGGACACCATATCACATGCACAAAATTATGTCATTCAAATGGACAGAAAACAGCGCCTCTAATTACATGAACGCTGTTGAATCTCCAGAAATACAGTCCCTCTTACACTCATTCCAAACACAGGCATACCCTAAAAATCAATTCGGCATCAATCAGGAAGTACAAGATCTAAACAACATACTATACAAAACAGCACAAAAAAGTAATTTGACCATTGTTAAACCAAAGAAAAAATGTTTAGAGACTGACAAATGGTTTGATTTGGACTGTAAGGCTCTGAGAAAAAACCTCAGAAATTTATCAAATCAAAAACACAGACAACCAGATAATCCGGCCCTCCGCCTTCATTACTGTGAGGCACTAAAACAATATAAAGCCACACTCCGGCGGAAAAAAGCACAGTTTTTGCAAAACCAGTTTAAAGAAATTGAAAAATCTATAAATTCACACAAATTTTGGGATAAATGGAAATTATTATACAAACCAAATCAAGAAATTCTGGCCATCCAAGATGGGGAGACTTGGAAAACTCATTTCCAAGAACTATATAGCCCAACCGAAATTCACAATTCTAATCAAAATGAAATAATTAATAAACTAGACAATTTAGAAAGATCGATTAAAGCGAATCAAAACCCCTTAGATTTCCCCATAACAATGAACGAATTGGAAGATAAATTACGGGTCCTGGAGCCCAAGAAAGCCTGCGGTGTCGACAGCCTCCTGAACGAGATGCTGAAACACACAGAGCAAAGCTTCAAACTGGCCATGCTAAAACTGTTCAATGATGTTCTGTGTGTAGGGTTCTTCCCTGAGATCTGGAACAAGGGCCTCATCAGCCCCATTCACAAGAACGGAGACAAATTAGACCCCAACAACTACCGAGGCATCTGTGTGAACAGTAACCTGGGGAAGGTTCTCTGTAGCATCTTAAACACCAGACTGCTACACTTCCTTACGAAGCACAATGCCTTGAGTAAATGCCAAATTGGCTTTCTTCCAAAATGTCGCACATCCGATCACATTTTTACATTACAAACACTAATTGACAAATATGTACATCAAAACAAAGGAAATTTTTTTGCTTGTTTCGTTGATTTCAAGAAAGCATTCGATTCAATCTGGCACGAAGGATTATACCTAAAACTTATCGACAGTGGAATAGGGGGAAAATTCTATGATTTGATCAAATCAATGTACACAGCCAGCCATTGTGCGGTTAAAATTGGAAACCAAAGAACCGAATTCTTCCCCCAGGGGCGTGGAGTGAGACAGGGATGCAGTTTAAGCCCCACCCTCTTCAACATTTACATCAACCAATTGGCCAACATATTAGAACACGCTCCCATTCAAGGTCTCACTCTACACGACACAGAGATAAAGTGTCTTCTCTACGCAGATGACCTGGTCCTCCTGTCGCCCACTGAAGAGGGGCTTCAGGACAGCCTGAATCTGCTGGAGGATTACTGTCAGACCTGGGCCCTGACGGTCAACCTCCAAAAAACTAGAGTAATGATGTTCCAGAAACGCTCCAGATCTCAGGGACCAACACACACATTCACACTATCACACAGAACCATTGAAACCACAAAAACATACACTTACCTCGGCCTGAAAATCACCTCAACCGGTAACTTCACTTTGGCTGTGAAAGAACTCAAAGAGAAAGCTCAAAGGGCCTTCTATGCCATAAAAAGATCAATTAAAATTGACATCCCAATCCAAATCTGGCTCAAACTTTTCAAAGCAGTAATTGAACCAATTGCATTATATGGCAGTGAAGTGTGGGGTCCTTCTATAAAATTTGACTTCTTAAATTGGGAAAAACACCCGATCGAAACTCTACATTTAGATTTCTGTAAAAGAATACTCAAAGTCCAAAGAAAAACACCAAACAACGGATGCAGGGCAGAATTAGGCCAATACCCTCTCCTTCTAAACATCCAAAAAAGAGCCATCAAATTCTGGAAACACCTAAAATCAAGCGACCCCAACACATACCATTACAAAGCCCTGAAACACCAAGAGCTGAGCGTAAGTAAGAGTCCCCTCCTTCAGCTGGTGCTGAGACTGACTGAGCTCACACACACAGAGATCAGCCAGCCTCAGGACACACACACACTCACACACATTCGACCCACACAGATCATCAACACAGAGAAAGACAAGTACGCCACCCATTGGACAAACACCATCAAAAACCAGCACAAACTGGAATGTTATTCGGCCCTAAATCGAGAGTACACCATGGCAAGCTACCTGAGCACCGTGAGTGATGTGAGACTCAGGAAAACATTGACGATGTACAGACTCAGTGAACACAGTCTGGCCGTAGAGACGGGCCGGCGCAGACAGACCTGGCTCTCTCGTGAGGACAGACTCTGCTCCCAGTGCATGCTGGGAGTGACGGAGACGGAGCTGCACTTCCTCACAGAGTGCACACAATATAAAGACATCAGAGACCACTACTACCCCAAAATTAATAAAATATTGCCCCAATTTAACAACTGTAATCCAACCCAGAAACTCCGTTTCATTCTTGGCGAAGAAGCCAAATGTTGTAATATAGCTGCAAGATTTGTATCATCTTGTGATCTCCTGAGAGACAGCCAGAGAGAAACACACACACACACACACACACACACATTACACACACACACACACTCACACACACACTCGTATCATCTTGTGATCTCCTGAGGGACAGCCAGAGAGAAACACACACACACACATCTATATCATCTATACAATGTTCACATTTATAAGTTCAGTTGTTACATGATTTCTGTAGTATAATCTTTTATTTATTATTATAATCCTTTATTTATTTTATTAATACTATTGTTCTATTTATTTTTTGCTATATCTAGCCATGTGTTTATATAATATTGCCTTTTTATTTTTTATTTAGTTTCATTATTACTATTATTTTCTCTAGGCTTTACTAAATGTTCTGATATTCTAAATCATTTTCTATGTTGTTTTAATGCTTTGGCAATACAAAATGTATGTTTTTGTCATGCCAATAAAGCTTTCTGAATTGAATTGAATTGAGTGTGTGAGTGTGTGTGTGTGTGTGTGTGAGAGAGTGTGTGAGAGAGAGAGAGTGTGTGAGTGAGTGTGTGTGTGTGTGTGTGAGAGAGAGTGTGTGAGAGACAGAGAGTGAGTGAGTGTGTGTGTGAGAGACAGAGAGAGTGTGTGAGAGAGAGAGAGAGTGAGTGAGTGTGTGTGTGAGAGAGAGAGAGAGAGTGTGAGAGAGAGAGAGTGTGTGAGTGTGTGAGAGAGAGAGAGTGTGTGTGTGTGTGTGTGAGAGACAGAGAGAGTGTGTGAGAGAGAGAGAGAGTGAGTGAGTGTGTGTGTGAGAGAGAGAGAGAGAGTGTGAGAGAGAGAGAGTGTGTGAGAGAGAGAGAGTGTGTGTGTGTGTGTGAGAGAGAGAGAGAGAGTGTGTGAGTGTGTGAGAGAGAGAGAGTGAGTGAGTGTGTGTGTGAGAGAGAGTGTGTGAGAGAGAGAAAGTGAAATTTTTTAAAACTTGCTGTTCTCACTAAATGGCATTGTTATATTCAGTGTTGGGGGTAACAAGTAACGCGAGTTACGTAATCAGATTACTTTTTTATTTACACTTTAATTTTTCAAAAAAGTGACGCCATTTACTTTGTTTTACCGCTTATTGACTGACCGCTCTCCTGTCCTCATGTTGGGAGAAATCAGAAGCACAGAGGCGTTGTGTGTGAACATGTTACTGTAGTTCTAGACTAAATATGAATGTGTATTAATTCCTCCCACTCTCAAAAAAACTGATTTAGTATTCATCAAAATGAATTATAACAGTGAAATACAAACTCAGAATATGACACAAACCTGACATTAAATGTGTTAAATAACACAAATGTATCTAATCCCATTTTATTAACCGATGGCTTTGCTGCTGACCTTTGATGATCCAGTTCAACCATACTAATAACCAAAAATGACTTCAGATAAACTAAGATTTGTGCTTCGTTGTTTTTTTTATTGTTGAAGAGCGTTGAACCTTCTCCTGCGTTCTACTGTACAGACGTGAATTTACTCTTCCTTCAGCCTGAGGTTTGTTCATTACACTTTATGGTGTGAAAGAGCTTATACATTTGCTATAAATAGAACTTATATTAAAAACAATCAAGCCCTGCTCATATTTAAAAATGCAACGCATTACTTTCCATAAAAGGTAACAATGTAATTAGTTACTTTTTTTAGGGAGTAACGCAATATTGTAACGCATCACTTTTAAAAGTAACTTTCCCCAACACTGGTTATATTTCAGAAACGTTTTACCCACCAACGAGCGACTGACAGTTACATTTACTTGCAACGTCCAGTTTCATCTGCATTTGACGAGTGTTAATTTTAGGCCCTGTATACACCTGACTGCATATGTTTTAATAACACTTTTGATGAGGACTGCATGATCTTTGAATAATATCAGACTTCAAATGCAAAATATTTAAAGTGTACCTGAAGTATACTTGCAATGGTTCCACTTTAGCACAATCAAATATAGTAGATCTTTAGTTGGACTTAACACAATTAAAGTGCATCAAGTACAAAGCTAGTTGTTCCAATTTAGCAGACTTTAAGAACGCCAGTTTAATCTACTAAAAATACTATTGCAGGGAGTTATCAAGTACATAAAGTGTATTTGTAGTGAAATTAATGCATTTCAAATACATTTAAGTAGATTTATTTTTTAATAGGGTGGAAGTGTGCCTGTTCTTCACAAAGCATTTATTTTTTGATTAGTCAGGCACAAGGGAAAAAAATAATAATACAATTAATGATTTCAGTCAGGTCAACGAAGCAGCACATTAAATCAACAGACAAACACTAACGTCATTTCAAGTTAAATTAGTATTTTAATAGATGTTGGGACATAATTCACGGGAGTTCAGGATGAAGTGACAGTAAGTGAGACGTACAGTCGGCCTCTGCTCTGTGTTGAGGTCCTGATCACATCTCAGGCTTTATATGACATGGTTAATGTGAGCTCATAACAGTACGCTGATTAATTATGAGCCATCTGATCTTTCTGTTCTTGTTGTCGTCCTCGAGCACCTGAAAGAAAAGCCAGACTCAGATGAGCCGGAACGAACATCACAGAGATCTTCCAAACAGTGTTGCTCTGCAATCCAAGTGTTTGATTGAGTTCATGTCACCTTAATCGCAGCAGTACATGCGCACGTCATTGAGAGCGGTGTCGTCTCCGGTTCCTTGTGGCTCTTCTACCAGTGTCTGGAGACCACAGATCCTTTTTCCGTCACATGTTTTACTCCAGTCTCCCCAAGTGCCCCATTCTTCGCCTTGACCCACTAAAACACGCCCGTCATGGCATCTGAAACTGGAAGATTGGGTGCAACAACAATGTTGTTTCAATCAATACTAATGAAACAAGGCAAAACAAACTCTTGGAACTTGTAGCGAAAAATTAAGTGCCAGTCATATGGTAGGGTTTCTAATCTTTTCATGTCTTCATCAGCATTTTAATCCATCTTGTGCTGTAGATGTCATGGGAACTAAGGTTCACTTAAAGTGGGAACTAGGCATGTGACACGATCAAATTTTCATGTTGCAATAACTGCTAAAGCTTTTATCACGGTATACAGTGTTATCACAACACAATCGGATCTGCTTTTAGCAGGTGTGCCGTCAGCGCTGGGGTTTTTCCACCAAAACTTGATACACATCGTGTCGGTTTATAAGATGTCAACATAAATGTGGTCACAAAACAAGCAGGAAAAAGGCATTACATGCACATTTTTAAATCATAACATTTATACAGTACCGCAAACACATTACTCCTGTATTAATATTTTTAGCCGCAGTCTGGAGCCCTGCAATCAGTTTCAGTGAGATTTGGTGACGATAGTCAAGTAGAATAATGAGCGATTTACATTACATAGTCATTTAGAGCACCAAATTAGATTGAAGACTTTTAGCACATCACAAACTCACTTGATGTTGTTTGCGGCCGTATCGTCACCATGTCCTTGATAGCTTTCGACTTTCAGCTGAAAACCAGTCAAGAATCCAGAAGGACAAAATTGCTTAGATGTCAACACACCCCAGCTGAAGAAAAAAAAAAAAAACACACACACCTTTATTGATCAAACCAATCATTATTTAAGAAACTTAATGTGTCTAGCTTATGGAAAAAACTGCCTCTAACTCTTAACGTAGCAATTCTTATAATGACTGTAAACCTGCTACATTATTACTCTTTAGCCCATTACCGGCCTGCAGCTGACTGAACTGTGGTACTATACGAGCTTGAGGTGGCTCTAGACGGCTCAGAGCAGTAGAGGCGAATCCCGTTGAGTGCGGTGTCATCCCCTGGAGTACGATATTCCACCTTAAAAACACAACACGGAGACATTACAAAGAGAAATGGAGTGATCTTAACTCCAACCTCTAGTGCTCCTGGAGGTACACCAACATCACACAGTTTGGATGTCGAATAAAGATGTGAGCAGTTGAATCAAAAACACTTACTGTTGGTGTATCTTCAGAAACAGGGCTGGGAATCCCTGGATTAACCCGACCCACAGTAACATTCAACTTTGTTTCTTTAGTATGAATCAAACTTGAGCAGGTGCGGTTTCCTTAGAAATACCTGGAATTTAATCACTAACAGAAACTCCAGAGTTTGTCTTTTCTAGGGGTTTGAACCATCAACCCTCAGTCACCAGCTTCACTCAAGCACTAAACCACCCCTATACTACTGTCATTAGTTCAGTTCTTAGCTTACCATTACACTGAATCCTGCAGCATAGGTTCCAATTGGACACATGTCCCTTGGACCCCATGTCCCCCATCTTGCTCCATTCGTCACGGTCAGCTCAGAGATGTAAGGTCTGTTGCTGCCTTGCTCAGACTCAACGCTCACCTGCAGCCCAGTAATGACTAGCAGTGAAAACATCATGGAAATAAAGACATGCATTGCTGCAGCACCGGTCTGATGGATTGAAATACTGATGAAATGAATTCTGTTTAAAGCTGAACCAGAGCCAGTAAAATTACTCAGTTTCTTCAAATCCAGAACAAGAAACCTTTCTGAACTGTCTGTGGTCCGGCAGCAGAAATGATGTTTCATTAAGAAGGTTCAGGAGGAGCACGATCAGATAATCAATCAATTCAGCACAGGTGGAGCTCGTTAGTTAATCACCTAAACTAGCGCAACACGTAGCCTACATATATACCGCTGTTCCACGACAGTTTTCTGCTGTTAGTTTCCTGAAACCCTGGTCAAGTCTGAATGTACGGTCAGTGGCAGCGCTTCATCACAGCAGCACATCCAAAATAAAACATAATATATGTGTGTGTGCTGTGTATGTTTATTATGTATATGTAAAATACACACACATGCATGTATACACTTCAGAAAAATGTTATGTTTATATATTAAATATTTATTTATAATATAAATATAGACATGGGTGACATTTGACTGGAGTCAGCCTGCTCCATGATGCTAGATGAACAAATTCAGAGTTACAGGATTAGTTTCGAGGTGACAAAACCAAACCACTCCGATCCGGATTTGTTCGTACCACGATGCCGATCATCAACTTTATCAACTCAAGCTTTGATCCTGAGAGCGTGCACATGAATGTGTGACATCACTGGCGAACAGCCAATCACAGCCTTGGTTAAAGGTTTTGCAAAAGGTTAAGAGATTGAAGAATATGACGAATTTAAATGCATTTACAGTTAAAAAAGTACTTGTTCATGAAAGAGGACAAATAAAAGAAATGATCTGGCTTTATCAGTGCAGTCACAAGTGAAACTCGTTGGAAATATACAGCGATAGCGACTCGAACGTGTAAGGTCACAGTCATTTTTAAAGCATTATCTATTGATTCTACAGATTATTTATATTATATACGATCTGTATATATATATATTAACATTCATTTAAAATAAATGATTTATAATAACTGTTAAAGTACAATTGCTTGTGTGTAATGGATTAATAATAATATAAATCATAAAATAACTACATTTTTGGTTTTGGCCAGACTTCTTTTTTTTAGTACTGGTGACCTGTAATTTGGAGCAAGAGACACTGAGGGAGTGACTTATTTGCATCAGACATGTGTCACTTTGCTCACATCTGATTGGTCCAGCTTCAGTTTGAGATCTCCAACCCGGAGCAGGTTAGCTGTGGAGAGTAGGTTACTATGGCAATGAACGCCGCTAAAAGCCAAGCCACTTTCATGGTTCTTTAAACCCAGGATTGGTGCAAACTAAACTGAAACTTACCTGGCTAGCAGCTAATCTGGCTTCATGGTACGGGGCCCGGCTCTTTCAGCCCTGAGTTCAGTTTCACCAGAAGCCCTCAGCGCTCACTTGCCTCTCTTACGCTGATGCGTGTTTTGAGTTTGAGCTCCGTCAAGTTATTTCTTTATCGTCTATTTTATCTCTTAAAATCAATTTTATACACCATAATTTTTCGTTTCTATAACGTGTGAATATATCCCCTATCGCATTCTACAACAAAAACAATCAGGGCGCCTTGTTATCACTAGTTCTATTTTGATTTCCCGAGTCCGCTATTAGCTTATAGCCCGTTAGCACCGCCAACGCGGCGGCCGCTTGGCGCGCTAACACAGCTAATACTCTATTCACACACATAACCATTGTTCCACTGCTACTTACTTTAATGGCGGATTTGTGTCTACCTTTGAGTGCAGGTGAGGACGCGTTCGAGCTGCATTCGGTGCAGCTGGAGCTGGATGCCGTGGAGAAGCAGATCAACGAGCTGCTGGAGAGACAGGCCCAGCTGAGAGAGCGGCAAACTGCGCTGGAATCATCCCGGGCTGACGCTCACAGGTCCGGGGTAAGTATACAGTGCGCTGCTAACACTCCCACCACCTCTACTCCGTGTGTTTCTCTGCACAGGCCCCGTGCACCCAGGACGCGATCTTCTCAGATGTCCTTCACTCCGGCGCCGGGACACCACGGACCCTGGGTGCGGCAGCAGCGGAAGACGCGAGCGAGGCATCGGGCTGCATCATCTCCCCCTCCGCCGCTTCCGGTCTTCGAGATCTCCACCCGAAACCGCTTCCCCCCCCTCCACGAGACGGAACGTGACGCGGTGATCGTCGGAGACTCCATCGTCCGGCACGTCCGTGCTACGTTAGCTGAAGGTAAAGTGCACACACACTGTTTCCCTGGTGCTCGTGTTCTCGATGTTTCTGCGCAGATACCCGCGATCCTGAAGGATAACGAGAGCGTCGGAGCGGTCGTGCTGCACGCGGGCGTGAACGACACCAAGCTGCGGCAGACGGAGACACTGAAGAGGGACTTCAGGAGCCTGATCGAGACGGTACGCAGCACATCGCCCGCGACGACGATCATCGTGTCAGGACCGCTTCCCACGTACCGACGAGGACACGAAAGGTTCAGTAGACTGTTTGCTTTAAACGAATGGTTATTGTCATGGTGTAAAGAACAGAAACTGCTCTTTGTTAATAATTGGAATCTTTTCTGGGAGCGTCCTAGGCTTTTCCGTGCTGATGGCCTGCACCCCAGCAGAGTCGGAGCGGAACTCCTGTCGGACAACATCTCCAAGACACTACGCTCCATCTGACTAGTAAGCCAATTCTCAAATAACTGCTATGATGACTTTTGTTCTACCCACTTAAATGATAGAAGTAATTGCGTTGTCCAATCTATACATACTGTGTCTGTTCCCCGAATAGTGAGGTCAAAATATAAATTTAACACAGGATCTAGAAAAAATCTGATCGTGATTAAACCAGAAAAATGCAAAATAAATGAACAAAAACTATTTTTAAAGCTTGGGCTCCTAAACATTAGATCACTCACACCTAAAGCAGTAATTGTAAATGAAATGATCACAGATAATAGTTTTGATGTACTCTGTTTGACTGAAACCTGGCTTAAACCAAATGATTATATTGGTCTAAATGAGTCTACTCCACCAAGCTACTGTTATAAGCATGAGCCCCGTCAGACTGGTCGTGGCGGCGGTGTCGCAACAATATATAGTGATATTCTCAATGTTACTCAGAAAACAGGATACAGGTTTAACTCATTCGAAATATTTATGCTTAATGTTACACTGTCAGATATGCAAAAGAAATCTGTCTTATCTCTTGCTCTGGCTACTGTGTATAGACCGCCAGGGCCATATACAGATTTCCTAAAAGAATTTGCAGATTTCCTCTCAGACCTATTGGTTAATGCTGATAAAGCTCTAATTGTCGGAGATTTTAACATTCATGTTGATAATCCAAATGATGCATTAGGACTTGCGTTTACTGACCTAATAAACTCTTTTGGAGTCAAGCAAAACGTCACCGGGCCCACTCATCGTTATAATCACACGCTAGATTTAATTATATCGCATGGAATTGATCTTACTGATATAGATATCGTACCTCAAAGTGATGATGTTACTGACCATTTCCTTGTATCGTGCATGCTGCATATTACTGATATTAACTGTAGGGCCCCACGTTATCGTCCGGGCAGAACTATTGTTCCAGCCACTAAAGACAGATTCACAAATAACCTGCCTGATTTATCTCAGCTGCTCTGTGTACCCATAAATACAAATGAACTTGACAAAATGACTAGCAACATGGGCACTATCCTCTCTAATACGTTAGAAACTGTTGCTCCCATCAAATTAAAAAAGGTTAGAGGAAAACGTGCTGCGCCATGGTACAACAGTTATACCCATTCTCTCAAGAAAGAAACTCGTAATCTTGAGCGCAAATGGAGAAAAACTAACTTGGAAGTTTTTAGAATTGCGTGGAAAAACAGTATGTCCAGCTATAGACATGCTCTAAAAGCTGCCAGGACCGAGCATATCCGCAAACTCATAGATAATAACCAAAATAATCCAAGGTTTTTATTTAGCACAGTGGCTAGACTAACAAATAACCAGACGTCACCCGATCTAAATATTCCCTCAGTTTAATAGTAATGACTTTATGAATTTCTTCACTGATAAAATAGATAACATCAGAAATACAATAACTAATGTAGATTCTACGGCGTCTAGTACTTCAGCCTCATTCACCGCACCCAAAGAAAAACTGCGGTGCTTTTCAACTATAGGACAGGAAGAGCTAAATAAACTTATCAACACATCTAAACCAACAACATGTCTATTAGATCCTGTACCTACTAAATTACTGAAAGAGTTACCTGTAGCAGAAGAACCGCTTCTCAATATTATTAACTCATCGTTATCTTTAGGTCACGTCCCTAAACCATTCAAGCTGGCAGTTATTAAGCCTCTTATTAAGAAGCCACAACTAGATCCTAGTGATCTGGCAAATTACAGACCCATCTCAAATCTTCCGTTTATGTCTAAAATTTTAGAAAAAGTTGTGTCTGCTCAATTGTGCTCATTCTTGCAAAAAAATGATCTCTGTGAAGAATTTCAGTCAGGTTTCATGCCCCGCCATAGCACAGAAACTGCACTTGTTAAAATTACAAATGACTTGCTTCTTGCGTCAGACCAAGGCTGCATCTCATTGCTAGTTTTACTTGATCTTAGTGCTGCGTTCGACACTATAGATCATGAAATACTCGTAGATCGATTACAAAACTATACAGGTATTCAAGGGCAGGCTTTAAGATGGTTTAGATCCTACCTGTCCGATCGCTACCACTTTGTTTATTTAAACGGGGAGTCATCTCAATTATCACCAGTAAAGTATGGAGTACCACAAGGATCTGTCCTAGGTCCTCTGCTGTTTTCAATATACATGCTGCCCCTTGGTAATATTATTAGAAAATACGGGATTAGTTTCCATTGCTATGCTGATGATACTCAACTATATATCTCAACAAGACCAGACGAAACTTCTAAATTATCTAAGTTAACTGAGTGTGTTAAAAATGTAAAAGATTGGATGACCAATAATTTTCTCCTATTAAATTCAGATAAGACAGAGATATTACTTATTGGACCAAATAACAGTACACAGAATCTCTTGGATTACAATTTGCAACTAGACGGATGTCCTGTTACTTCCTCTACAGTCAAAAATCTGGGTGTTATATTAGACAGCAACTTGTCTTTTGAAAAACATATTTCCAATGTTACAAAAACAGCATTCTTCCATCTTAGAAACATTGCCAAGCTAAGGAACATGTTACCTGTTTCTGATGCAGAAAAGCTAGTTCATGCATTCATGACCTCTAGACTGGACTATTGTAATGCACTGCTAGGTGGTTGTCCTGCATCTTCAATAAACAAGCTACAGGTAGTCCAAAATGCAGCGGCTAGAGTCCTTACCAGGTCAAGAAAATATGATCATATTACCCCAATTTTACAGTCTCTGCACTGGCTACCTATTAAGTACCGTATCAGTTACAAAATATTATTACTTGCCTATAAGGCCCTAAATGGTTTAGCTCCTGCGTACCTAACTAGTCTTCTATCTCGCTACAATCCATCACGCTCCCTAAGGTCGCAAAACTCTGGACTCTTGGTAGTACCTAGAATAGCAAAGTCCACTAAAGGAGGTAGAGCTTTTTCATATTTGGCTCCCAAACTCTGGAATAGCCTTCCTGATAACGTTCGGGGTTCAGACACACTCTCTCTGTTTAAATCTAGATTAAACACACATCTCTTTAGCCAAGCATTCACATAATGCATTCATATAATGCATCTCATAATCTTGTACTGCAGTTATATCTGATCAAAACGCACATTATTATTCTTTAGCTTGGGTTGAACAAATAATTTTTGCTTGAATGGAACAACAGCTACGCTAATTATGTTTCTCTGTTTCTGCCACGGGATTAACATCCCGTGGTAACTAGGAGTTAAACAAGCTTCAGTCTGGATCCAGCCCTTAAATGATCTGAGATGACCAAACACCTGAGAAGAGATGATGCCGACCCCTCGGAGGACCTCAGAGGATGCCAACCTCTGATCCCCCAACAACATGCAGAATTAACAAATTTTGCCATAAGTTAATATATTAAGTTTCTACAATGTATAAATATATTGTAGAAACTTAATTTCCTGTAAAGCGCTTTGCAACGATTGTATCGTAAAAAGCGCTATACAAATAAACTTGAATTGAATTGAGTGAATTCTGAAAAACTATGTTTCTGATTGGCCATGGCGTTGAAGAAATCAACATGTCTTTGATTGGTTACATTGCTCAACGCTGCAAAAACATATTAGATAGTTTGATAGATCTTTTCATTGCTTTTGCTTTGTTTGAGGGTATTTAGCACCGTCTAGTACAACAGGCCCTGCGCTGGCATCAGATTCCGTGACTGACAATATAGGGGACAATTGCCCCCCTTGTCGCCCACACACACACACACGTTTACTTAGCTATCTAAATGGGGACATCCCATAGGTTTTTATACTGTACAAACTGTATGTGCTATTGTCCTAAACCTACCCCTTACAGGAGACTACAGGCATTTTTACAATTTCAAAAAACCTGTTTACTTTATTTTTAAACTGGTTTTACAAATGAGGACGTCCCCAAAGGGAGGTTTTTGGAGATTTTGTCAGGTTTAGCTCACTTTTGGGTACAAATTTGTCCCCAAAATATGGTTAAGTAGGTACACACACACACACTCCTCTCTCTCTTCCTCCAGTGCTGCAGGAGTCACTGACCTCCAGAGTGTTTTGCAGGAAGTTCAAGTGAAAAACAGACAGTGGAGCGACGCTTGTGTTTAGTCATGGCTTCTTTATTTGGCAGAGATGATGATGAACACTAGTGAACTAGAGCAGACACACACACACACACAGACAGACAGACACACACACACTCTTGTCTCTGGTTCTGGTCTGGTTGGGCGGCTCAAGGCATCAGGATGCTGTGATTGTGTCACTGGAAGAGAGTCAGTGATTTTGGCACATACTCGTGTTCATCTCCTCACACAGGAGATCAAGTGGTTTCTGGGCGACTGGATCCCACGATCCTCCACGATCATATTTACATTATTTACACATATATATTTACATCAGACGGACACACATCAGATGATGAGAAGCAGACACAGAAGGCGTCTCACAGCAGACAGATCAGACTCTTGCCCTCCTCGATCTCCTCCTGCACTTTATCGCTGGACGTGGCGATCTCGGCCTGCGCGGAGAACACGGCGCAGATGAAGGTGAGGACGGTGCCGCCCAGAGCCGTGTAGAAGGCCCAGCCCATGGAGCACAGGCCCAGCTGATAGGCCGAGGCGTCTGGGCCGCAGTAACCCTGCACTTTATCTGAACCCCAGCCGGCGGGATACAGCATCAGCCCCAGGATCAGGAACAGACCTGCAGACACACACACAGGTGAACACACGGCTGGAGCACAGACAGAGACACACAACCACACAAACAAGACTGAGCATCATGAGATGAGACGCGGGTCTCTGTGTGTAATTCAGGTGACCCCTGATTTAGGGCTGCTCGACTACCGACAAAAAAATCGAAATCACGATTATTTTGGTCAATATTGTAATTATGAGTGGGCCATATGACCAAAACTTTATATGAATGATTTATTTAAAGATAGTGATTTATATGTGACCCTGCAGCACAAAAGCAGTCATAAGCAGCACAGGTATATTTGTAGCAATAGCCAACAATACATTGTATGGCTCAAAATTATACATTTTTCTTTTATGCCAAAAATCATTAGGATATTAAGATCATGTTCCATGAAGATATTTTGTACATTTCCTACCGTAAATATATCAAAACTTCATTTTTTTATTAGTAATATGCATTGCTAAGAACTTCATTTGGACAACTTTAAAGGCGATTTCCTCAATATTTAGATTTTTTTGCACCCTCAGATTCCAGATTTTCAAATATTGTCCGATCCTAACAAACCATACATCAATGGAAAGATGATTTATTCAACTTTTTTATGTCAACTTTTATTTTTCAGCCACAAACACACTGCCAAGTTTCAGGAATGACATCCACTCGAAAGAGCAATAGATGGGACAAACATAGGCTATACGTGAACATTGAAGAGCACACTTTCTGAAGCACCCTCCGTATTTAATTCTGGAAGCGGTTCTGGATAAAACTAGCTGTGTTTGAGCAGTTTTCACAGCGGCTCATATTTGGAGTTTTATGTGGCAGTATGCTTCAAAGTCAGAAAAGTTAGCAGGATATTTGTTAATTTCCTCCGTGAACATCTCTATACAGTTAGAGTAAACATGCACACGCGCTTCATCGAATACTGGATTATTTGGTTTTATTTAGTGTGTGCTCGAAACGTTACACTCTATGTGAATTTTTTATAAATAAATTTTTCTTTGATACTTTTGGAGCTTAGGTGTTGCCGACTTTGCATTTTCAATATGCTTCTACTTGTTTTTTAGTCGAGCACCCATTTGAGATAGATGTGCGTGCTGTTGTTTGCTCTTTTTGTTATTTAGTGCAAACCTTCAGTTTCATCAGCTCTGATCAGTAATAAACAACATGATATGCAGCCAGCTAATGTTAGCTATCTTTTAATCAAAACATAAAACATTATTAATCCCGTTTGCATCGGTGCATCTTTTGACTCTTGGTAATGTGTTTTCCAGAACAATCAAGAACAAATATCTGTCAATTCAAACTCAACTCAACTTGTTTCCTTTTGAATGTAGTGTATATTTCTGAGCCCACTGGCAGATATTTTCTTGTTTTAAAGGTGATTTTCTCAATATTTAGATTTTTTTGCACCCTCAGATTCTCAAATATTGTCCAAACCATACATCAATGGAAAGCTATTTATTTCCAAAAAATTGACCCTTATGACTGTTTTTGTGCTCCAGGGTCACATATGATTTTAAGGTTTGTTATGTCGAGTGTGTGAGTGTGTTTCTGACCTTGTAAGCGAGTGTTTTGCGGTCGTCTCCATCCAGTATGAATCCATCATTCATATCATCAGCAGAGATGTGTGTGTTGGTCTGAACAGCCTCTTCCTCGGCGTCTCCCATCATCCTCTTCAGTCTGTCGGCCTGAAACACAAACACACATCGGTGAGGTCTTCCTCCTCCTCCTCATCATCCTCAGGTGTCCAGCAGCAGGTGCTCAGTACCTCCAGAGTCTGCAGGCGCTGTTTCTCGTCTCGGGCCAGCTCCTCCGCGCTCTTCAGCCTCTCTGACGGCTGAGCCTTCATCTCAAAGCCCAGCTCTCGCACCATCACGTCATACTGGTCCATCTGACACACACACACACACACAGAGTGAGGACACGCTCACAAACAGCATCAGTGTTTGGACGCAGGTGCTTCAGTACCTTGGGTTTGTCCGTCTCGTCTTTCCTCTCTGCTTTCGGGGTTTTGTGGGCCAGAAGGTTCTGGATGGATTTCCATTCCTGATCCAGTTTCTCCGTGAGCTCCTGCGCCTCCTCCTTCTGCGTCTGACGCTCACGCTGAGAAGATCAAGAGCGGCGGCATTAAAGAACCGCTCACAACCCCCCTAACTCTACTACTATAACAATAACAACGAGTAACGATATTGCTGGAATCACATTTAGACCTTTTTCTCCAGCTGATGAATAAAAACACTGACAGCCAATCAGAATATTCTCAACTAAAGAGCGAAAACAGTGGCAGATGTTATAGTTATTATCACAGGTGTAGTTATTGTTACAGCTGTTGCTGAATTTATCGTTACAGCTGTCGTTGTAGTTAGTAGCCCCTTTCGCACCGCTTTAGTTCCAGAACTAAAAGTACAGTACTAAAGTACTGGGACGATTTTGCGTGAACTATTTCCAGTACTATTTAAAGAGTTGCATTCGCACCGACAGTGACATAAGCCGGTCGACAGCGACGTCATTTGTGCGGCGTTCAACAACGACAACAAAGAAGAACAACGACGTTAACAACAGGAGGATGAGGACGCTGTGTTTATGTTGTGTCTCGCGGGTTTCACAATAACGGACATGTCGACGTATACGTCAAGTGAGTGAAAGATCGGAAAGGAGGACTAAGAAACCAAAGCAGTAACGTTAGTGTATGTGTTGTTCAATAAATCATTTTAAATGGTACACGATTTTTGTCTGTCCATGCTTTTTTATGACTGCATAAGCCATATATACTACATTAATTACATATAACTTACGTTTCTCTTATTTTGGTTAAAAATACCTTTTTGGGATTAAAGACGTCGCAATTTTTTAACAGCTGCTATCTCATTATGTTCTGCAACAAGGTGATTATCAGCACAAATAGAAAGATTAAACACACATCTTTTGTTTTGTAAACTTTATTTACATCCATTCTTGCGAAATATAAGTTGATACAATGTTTACACAGTATGTGTTTACACAGCGTTTTAAATCATGGCGGGTGAGGGTGTTTTCGTACGCGTTTAGCCAATCAGCGTACACTTACGATAGTTCCTATGGAACTGTTTTAGACGCTACTCTGAAGTAGGAGCTAATTTAGTTCCTCCAAACACAGTTCCAGGAGCTAAAACAGTTCCTAGTTCCCGCGGTGCGAACACGACAAAAAGTGGGTAGTTCCACAATTAGTTTGGGTGCTATGAAAAGGTTCCTGCGGTGCGAAAGGGCCTTCTGTTGTCAAAAGACCCGGTACTTCGGTACAAAAAAATTGAAAACGTCACGGTACTATTTATAGTTTAACACGGAATGTCACGGAATTTGTCAAAGTTTAGATGAATTAATCAAAAGTAGGTCATTACACTTAAATCGTGGCATGGACTAGTATCTGTAAATATTAAGCCGCAAATATGAATCCTGCATATTCTGTGTGAATGAATGACAGAGACGCGCGGTTTTGTTTACTAACGTTACATAGACTAAAGCGCGTGTGACGCTCGCAGTGATTTCAGCGTCTGTCGTCTCAATGAGGACATAAATACATAAACAACATCTCCAGAACTGTTCTGAGAGTCACTTCATGAGCATTTTACCGTTTCATTTGAGTAAAACCTAGGGCTGGGTACCGATACGATACGATACCTTGAGTTCGATACCGGTTCCTGAACGATACTTTTTTCGATACCAATTTTATTAAATCAGTTTTAACAAGATTACATTATCTCAAAAAACTTTGTTTTTCAGCTTGTTGACATTTATACAGACTCAGACTCGTCTCCTGAGACACTGCACAAAGAAATATATCCAACACAATAAATCAGTGCAAATAATTTTAATAAAGTTCAAATAGTTTTCCGTTTACACTCGTGCGTGTTCGTTTTAAAACGCATAGCTCAGACAGAATCATCATTTCTATTCATTTATTCTAGAAATTGAAAATCTTTATCTACTTTCATAAGTGGGTGTTTTATTTTCTTTCACCATATGTTTTATTGTTATTAAATTCTGTGTTGTAGTATGTCTAATTATTTGAATGAAATTTGAAAAACTATTTATGTATTCTTAAAATAGCCTTATGAAATGTTTTATTTTTCCTCAAAAATTCTGTATTCTGTATCTGGTTTTCAAATGAAGGCATAAAACAATAATTCCTTTATCTTTTAAATTATTGAAAATCAAACTTTATTTATTTATTTTGGCAAACAAAATTTTACTATTAAAATTAAAACATGGAAGAAATGTTGTGTGATCATTACTTAAAGTTTTAATAATTTTAATAGTAGCCTAGTAGTAGCAGTATCTACTGTCTGCTGAACAATATTATTATATTTCTGCAGTGTCTTCCAAATTAAACCGGACTTTTATTTTGACGGGTTGCCGTGAATACCTTCACAGTTCTGTGTGTATATGATATGATGCTAGTTTTACTCCAATCGAATGGTAAAATGCTAATGGAGTGACTCTCAGAGCAGTTCTGGAGATGTTGTTCATGTGTTTATGTCCTCATCACCGCGAGCGCGCTTCAGTCTGTGTGTAGTAAACGAAATGCGCGATATAGAGAGCAGACTGATCCGTACGCTTTCGAATCGCTCTCGCGGATGTCAAACACTGATCCGCTTCTAGTCGAACACACCTAGTGCTGCAGGTATAGCCTCACTGACGTTGATGAGATTAACCCCTTAGGTATCGAAATCTGGTACCGAACGACAAGACGTTTTTCGATACTCGGTGGTATCGAGGCCATTCGGTCGGTGCCTAAAAAGTATCGAACTCGATACCCAGCCCTAGTAAAACCATTGTCAATTTAAAGGTATTCACGGCAACCTGTCAAAATAAAAGTTTGTTTTTACTTAAAAGACATTGTGCCAGAAATATATCACTATTATTTAGTAGAATGTATGTGATACTATTACTACTGTTGAATGAAATTAATAAAACGTTATTTTTTAACAAATAATCACAGAATATTTCTTCCATGTTTTAATTTTAATACTAAATCCCGTTTATTTACCAAAAAATAAAATGTGTTTAAATTTCATTAATTAAAAGACAAATTAAACTTTTATTACTTGAAACACAATTTTAAATAAGTATAAAGAATGGCATTGATTTTTGTAAATTTTCTTTTTGTTTGACTTTATTAATAAAAATAGTGTGTTTTTTAATTAGCATGTTTTTCCTTGGTACCGAGATCCGTGGATGTTCACTGGTATCGGTACCGAATACAGAAATTTTGTTACCGTGACAACACTAGTTGTAGCTACGGTTACAGCTGTCATTATAGTTATTGTTACATATGTTGTTTAAGTTATCGTCACAGCTGTCGTTATAGCTGTGGATAGTTATTGTAACAGATGTTATCATTACAGCTATTGTAACATCTGTTATAGTTATTGTATAGATGTTGTTTATAGTTATTACATTTATCATTATAGTTGACGTTACAGCTGTCATTATAGTTACTATTTAGATATATCATTATAATTATTACAATTAAAGCTACCATTACAGTTATTGTTACAGCTCTCGTTATAGTCAACATTACAGCGGTTCTTTTGTATCTATTGTTATAATTATTGTTACAGCTATCCTTATTGTTACAGTTATAGTTGCAACCATCTCAGTTATCGTTACAGCTATTGTAGATTTCGTTATAGTTATTATACAGCTATCCTTATAGATATACAGTTATTGTTCTTGATGTGATGATGGTTAAGGTTGAGAAAGGATGATGTTTAATCACGGTAAAGTAATGTTTTATTATTTGAGGACACACTTTCTGACCTTCTCCTGTTTGGATTTGATAATGAGCTCCTCGATCAGCTCCTGCCGTGATTTGTGCTTGTGTTCTTCATCTTCATCTCCAGCGCTCTTCTTCCTCAGCAAACCTCCACCGCCGCCGAAATGTGTGGCGGTCAGTTCAGCTGCAGACACATCCATCATCACATCAGTTACTGACCGTAACACTGAATGACTATTGATAAGTGCTGATCATTCATGTTTAAACGCATCACCTGACAGCAGGCCCTTTTCTTCAGAGTCGCTGTCGCTGTCAACCACATCCGTCATCTTCTCCATCTCCGCCAGAGACCGGCCGTAATGGGTCAGCTCCTCTTCCTCATTCAGATTGAACAAGTCCTTGCTGTCGTGAGTGCGCTGCACACACACACACACACACACATCAGTGATGATCAGTAATGTTACAGATATTGTAACATTGTTACAGATTGTTACAGATTTTATAGTTGTAGTTGTAGTTATTGTTCCAGATGTTATCGTAACAGTTGTCGTTATAGTTATTAGCACAGTTGTAGTTATTGTTCCAGATGTTAAAGTTATCGTTACAGCTGTCATTATAGTTATTGTTACAGATGTTATCGTAACAGTTGTCGTTATAGTTATTAGCACAGTTGTAGTTATTGTTCCAGATGTTAAAGTTATCGTTACAGCTGTCATTATAGTTATTGTTACAGATGTTATCGTAACAGTTGTCGTTATAGTTATTATCACAGTTGTAGTTATTGTTCCAGATGTTAAAGTTATCGTTACAGCTGTCATTAGTTATTGTTACAGATGTTATCGTAACAGTTGTCGTTATAGTTATTATCACAGTTGTAATTGTTCCAGATGTTAGTTATCGTTACAGCTGTCATTATAGTTATTGTTACAGATGTTATCGTAACAGTTGTCGTTATAGTTATTATCACAGTTGTAGTTATTGTTCCAGATGTTAAAGTTATCATTACAGCAGTCATTATAGTTATCGTTACAGATGCTATAGTTATTATCACTGTAGTTGTAGTTACTGTTACAGCTGTCATTACAGTTATTGTTCCAGATGTTATCGTAACAGTTGTCGTTATAGTTATTACCACAGTTGTAGTTATTGTTCCAGATGTTAAAGTTATCGTTACAGCAGTCATTATAGTTATTGTTACAGATGTTATCGTAACAGTTGTCGTTATAGTTATTATCACAGTTGTAGTTATTGTTCCAGATGTTAAAGTTATCATTACAGCAGTCATTATAGTTATTGTTACAGATGTTATCATAACAGTTGTCATTAGTTATTATCACAGTTGTAGTTATTGTTCCAGATGTTAAAGTTATCATTACAGCAGTCATTATAGTTATCGTTACAGATGCTATAGTTATTATCACTGTAGTTGTAGTTACTGTTACAGCTGTCATTACAGTTATTGTTCCAGATGTTATCGTAACAGTTGTCGTTATAGTTATTACCACAGTTGTAGTTATTGTTCCAGATGTTAAAGTTATCGTTACAGCAGTCATTATAGTTATTGTTACAGATGTTATAGTTATTATCACTGTTACAGCTGTCATTACAGTTATTGTCATGGATGAATGAGATGCGTCACCTGTCTCTCCAGCGTGAATCTCTGCAGGATCTTCTCCTCAGGAGTGATTTTATTGTCATATTCACCGAAGCGTTTGTCGATGAACTTGTTGTTTTTGTCTTTCATTCTGAACTCCTTCAGGAGAGTCTCCTTCCTCTGAGGAATCAAACACACACTCCATCTGAGATTTATTCCATATACACTACCAGTCAATACATGTTTTTGAACAGTAAGATTTTATGTTTTTTTAAAGAAGCATCTTCTGCTCACCAAGCCTGCGTTTATTTGATCCGAAATACAGCAAAAACTGTAAAATATTGAAATATTTAAACTAACTGCTTCCTGTTTGAATATAAATATGCTGATTTGCTCTTCAAGAAATATTTATTACTATTATTATTATTATCATCAATATTTAATACTTTAATTTAGCAAGGATGCTTTAAATTGATCAAAAGTGATGATAAAGACATTTATGATGTTACAAAAGATTTCTGTTCTTCTGAACTTTCTATTCATCAAAGAAACCTGAAAAAAATCTACTCGGCTGTTTTCAATGTAATAATAATAATCATAAATGTTTCTCGAGCAGCAAAACAGCATATTTGAATGATTTCTGAAGATCATGTGACTGAAGACTGGAGTAATGATGCTGAAAATACAGCTTTGATCACAGGAATATTGACATATATTCAAACAGAAAGCAGTTATTTTAAATAGTAAAAATATTTCAAAATTGTACTGTTTTTGCTGTACTTTGGATCAAATTAATGCAGGCTTGGTGAGCAGAAGAGAATTCCTTAAAAAAACATTAAAAAATCTTACTGTTCAAAAACTTTTGACTGGTAGTGTATAATAATCATAACAAAAGAAGGTAACGCTTTATTACACATGCTACATGTACTTACAATTAATTATGTATAATTACATGCAAGTAACCCTAAACCAAACCCTAACCATATAGTAAGTACATGTAACTTAATAATTAATATTACTTGGTACTTAAATGTATAATTACACTGTAACAAGGACACCTTAAAATAAATTGTAACCCAAAAGAATAATGTAGCGATACATGAGACTTCAGTGTTTACTCAAGAATACCATGGTAGTACCACAGTAAACGTCCACAAACACAAACATTACCGTGTTTTACCTTCTTATTGGCTTTGGATCTGGAGACCCCCGGCAGACCCACGTCGTGTTTACTCTTGCGGCCCAAAACATCGAACTTCTTGCGGTTTATCTTCACCTCGAACGGGTTGTTCTGGATCTCCGGAGCCGCTTTAGATTTACGGACTTTATCGGACAAACCGCGGCTAAACTTCTGCTGTTTCCTCATCATTAAACGCTCTGATCAGATACTAACGAGAAGACCGATATAATAATTCACTCACATAAACATAATCGTTAAACCGAGCGTTGAGTCCCGTTTCATCCGTTCATCATCACAAACTCACGCTGCGCGCACGAGACAGAAACACACGCGGAGGACGGCGCTGATTGGACGA
>JAPDDN010000616.1:0-5000 GCA_027422405.1 Ptychobarbus kaznakovi | reverse complement strand
TCACACACAGTGGACAGTGGTAAAAAAAATATAAAAAACAAACCTTTTATATATATATATATATATATATATCCATTTACCAAGCCACATTGTTAGTGTAAGTGTACATGTAATTTTAAAATGGATTTGTTGATGTTTTTGAGTTCTTACATCCTACTTCCAGCACATTTTCTTTTACTCTATTGTATTTTTTGTATCGTTCTCTTTTCTCAAAATGGCAAACAAATCATACCGATTATTTTAAAAAGTTTGTGATGAAATCACTTAGTTTCTCCACATGGAATATTCAAGGTCTAAACTCCTCAGTCTTTGGCCTAAAAAGTAGACATTCTGACTTTATGAAAGATCTTGAAGACATAGATGTCATCATCTTACAGGAAACCTGGTGTAGAGGAGATGTGTTCACTGGCTGTCCCTCGGGATACAGAGAGATAATATTACCATCAGTCAAACTTCACATCAGTCACACAGGGGAGAGACTCGGGAGGGATGATCATATGGATTAAATCTGAACTGGCCATAGAATTAGTTAAAAGAGATCAATACCACCTGTGGCTGAAAATACAAAAAGGAATAATATCAGCATCTCAGCCTGTTTTCCTCCTATGTGCCATATATATACCCCCCCTCGAGTCTCCGTATTTCCAAGAGGAAACCTTCCAAAACATTGAACAAGAAATCAGCCATTTCCAGGCCCAGGGAAATGTGCTGCTTATGGGCGATTTAAACGCTAGAACCGGAGAAGAATTAGATTTCTTAGAATCACACGGTACCAGATTCATCACTGGCAATAACGACTTGTACCCTTCTTACCCCACCAGAGAAAACTGTGATCCGGCAGTGAATGCTCACGGACGGCAGCTGCTGCAGCTCTGTCAGAATCTGGCTCTGTACATCGTCAATGGAAGACTGCGAGGAGACTCGCTCGGCCGATACACCTACAGCTCAGCTCTTGGTAACAGCACTGTAGATTATACCATCACAGATCTGGACATCTTTCCTCTTTGAGAGCATTCACAGTCAAAACCCCTGAAACCTTTCTCAGACCACAGCCAAATCACACTCTATATAAAGCAATCTGAAACATCACCCACACCAATTAGGACACCATATCAACATGCATCAAAATTATGTCATTCAAATGGACAGAAAACAGCGCCACTAATTACATCAATGCTGTTGAATCTCCAGAAATACAGTCCCTCTTACACTCATTCCAAACACAGGCATACCCTAAAAACCAATTCGGCATCAATCAGGAAGTACAAGATCTAAACAACATATTATACAAAACAGCACAAAAGAGTAATTTGACCACTGTTAAACCAAAGAAAAAACGTTTAGAGACTGACAAATGGTTTGATTTGGACTGTAAGGCTCTGAGAAAAAACCTCAGAAATTTATCAAACCAAAAACACAGACAACCAGATAATCCGGACCTCCGCCTTCATTACTGTGAGGCACTAAAACAATATAAAGCCACACTCCGGCGGAAAAAAGCACAGTTTTTGCAAAACCAGTTTGAAGAAATTGAAAAATCTATAAATTCACACAAATTTTGGGATAAATGGAAATTATTATACAAACCAAATCAAGAAATTCTGGCCATCCAAGATGGGGAGACGTGGAAAACTCATTTCCAAGAATTATATAGCCCAACCGAAATTCAAAATTCTAATCAAAATGAAATAATTAATAAACTAGACAATTTGGAAAGATCGATTAAAGCGAATCAAAACCCCTTAGATTTCCCCATAACACTGAAAGAATTGGAAGATAAACTACGGGTCCTTGAGCCCAAGAAAGCCTGCGGTGTCGACAGCATCCTGAACGAGATGCTGAAACACACAGACCAACGCTTCAAACTGGCCATGCTAAAACTGTTCAATGATGTTCTGTGTGTCGGGTTCTTCCCTGAGATCTGGAACAAGGGCCTCATCAGCCCCATTCACAAGAGCGGAGACAAATTAGACCCCAACAACTACCGAGGCATCTGTGTGAACAGTAACCTGGGGAAGGTGCTCTGCAGCATCTTAAACACCAGACTGCTGCACTTCCTTATGAAGCACAATGCCTTGAGTAAATGCCAAATTGGCTTTCTTCCAAAATGTCGCACATCCGACCACATTTTTACATTACAAACACTAATTGACAAATATGTACATCAAAACAAAGGAAAAATCTTTGCTTGTTTCATTGATTTCAAGAAAGCATTCGATTCAATCTGGCATGAAGGATTATACCTAAAACTTTTAGACAGTGGAATAGGGGGAAAATTCTATGATTTGATCAAATCAATGTACACAGCCAGCCAATGTGCGGTTAAAATTGGAAACCAAAGAACCGAATTCTTCCCCCAGGGGCGTGGAGTGAGACAGGGCTGCAGTTTAAGCCCCACCCTCTTCAACATTTACATCAACCAATTGGCCAACATATTAGAACACGCCCCCATTCAAGGTCTCACTCTACACGACACAGAGATAAAGTGTCTTCTCTACGCAGATGACCTGGTCCTCCTGTCGCCCACTGAAGAGGGGCTTCAGGACAGCCTGAATCTGCTGGAGGATTTCTGTCAGTCCTGGGCCCTGACGGTCAACCTCCAAAAAACTAGAGTCATGATGTTCCAGAAACGCTCCAGATCTCAGGGACCAACACACACATTCACACTAGCACACAGAACCATCGAGACCACAAAAACATACACCTACCTCGGCCTGAAAATAACTCCGACCGGTAACTTTACTTTGGCTGTGAATGAACTCAAAGAGAAAGCTCAAAGGGCTTTCTATGCCATAAAAAGATCCATTAAAATTGACATCCCAATCCAAATCTGGCTCAAACTTTTCAAAGCAGTAATTGAACCAATTGCATTATATGGCAGTGAAGTGTGGGGTCCTTCTATAAAATTTGACTTCTTAAATTGGGAAAAACACCCGATCGAAACTCTACATTTAGATTTCTGTAAAAGAATACTCAAAGTCCAAAGAAAAACTCCAAACAACGGATGCAGGGCAGAATTAGGCCAATACCCTCTCCTTCTAAACATCCAAAAAAGAGCCATCAAATTCTGGAAACACCTCAAAACAAGCGACCCCAACACATACCATTACAAAGCCCTCAAACACCAAGAGCTGAGCGTAAGTAAGAGTCCCCTGTGCCAGCTGGTGCTGAGACTGACTGATCTCACACACACCGAGATCAGCCAGCCTCAGGACACACACACACTCACACACATTCGGCCCACACACATTATAAACACTGAAAAACACAAGTACATCACCCATTGGACAAACACCACTAAAAACCAGCACAAACTGGAATGTTATTCGGCCCTAAATCGAGAATACACCACGGCAAGCTACCTGAGCGCCGTGAGTGATGTGAAACTCAGGAAAACATTGACGATGTACAGACTCAGTGAACACAGTCTGGCCGTAGAGACGGGCCGGCGCAGACAGACCTGGCTCTCTCGTGAGGACAGACTCTGCTCGCACTGCATGCTGGGAGTGACAGAGACGGAGCTGCACTTCCTCACAGAGTGCCCAAAATATACTGATATCAGAGACCACTACTACCCCAAAATTAATCTTATATTTCCCCAATTTAACTTTTGTAGCCCCACCGAGAAACTCAGCTTCATTCTTGGTGAAGAAGCCAAATGTGCAATTATAGCTGCAAGATTCATATCATCGTGTCATCTCCTGAGGACAGCCAGAGAGACACACACACACACACACACATCATACACACACACACACACATTAGACTAACACAAACAGCCAAAAAACACACACACACACACACACACACACACACTACACACACTCATACCACACAACAACACACACACACACACACACACACACATTAGACCTACACACATCTAGATAATGTATATAATGTATATAATGTTCACATGCCTAAGGTCAGTTTTGTTACATGATTTATGTATTCTAATCTTCCTATATTTATTATTATAAATTTATTTATTTTATTCATGTTATTTTACTAATTCTATTATTTTGTAGCTATATCTAGCCATGTGTTTATATAATATTGCCTTTTTATTTAGTTTCATTGTTACTATTATTTTCTCTAGGCTTTTCTAAATGTTCAGATATTGTAAATCATTTTATATGTTGTCTTAATGCTTTGGCAATACAAAATGTATGTTTTTGTCATGCCAATAAAGCTTTCTGAATTGAAATTGAAGGTTAGAGTAGAGAGAGAGAGAGGAGAGAGAGAGAGAGATTGAGAGAGATTGAGAGAGAGAGAGAGTGAGAGAGAGAGAGAAGAGAGAGAAAGAGATTGTATGATGAGAGCAGAGGGAGGAGAGAGAGAGAAGAGAGAGAAGTGAGAGAGAGAGAGAGAGGGAGGGAGAGAGAGAGAGCGAGAGGAGAGAGAGTGAGAGAGTGAGTGAGTGAGTGAGAGAGCATGAGGGAGAGAGAGAGAGAGAGTGAATGAGAGAGCTGGGGGGAGAGGTTTAAGAGATCCCTCCCTTGCCCCCCCCCCATGATAGAGACCCCCAGAATTTTGAGAGAAGAGGTGAGCAGGGGAGAGAGAAGAAGAGAGGACAGAGATCGAGAGAGAGAGAGATGAGAGAGCTTGACCGAAGTGAGTGAGTGAGAGAGAGAGAGAGAGAGAGAGAGAGAGGGAAGAGAGAGAGAGAGAGAAGAGCGACAGAGAGAGAGAGAGAGAGTGAGTGAGCAGAGAGAGAGCAGGGATGGGAGGGAGGGTGGAGGCAGGGATGGATGGAGGGAGGACGGATAGATGAAAGGTTGATGGATGATGGATGGATGGATTATGGATGGATGGATTGATGGGGTTGGATGGCATTGGATGGATGGAGGATGGATGGAAGGAGGGATTGATAGATTGATAGTAGATAGACATGTAGACATAGATAGGATAGATACATAGGATAGATAGATAGAATAGATAGATGATAGATTGATAGTCTAACCTTCTAAACAAAATAACTAATGAGACGATAGATAGAC
>JAPDDN010000331.1:55000-65513 GCA_027422405.1 Ptychobarbus kaznakovi | reverse complement strand
GTATGGCTTCACATGATTGATTACAGTCATTTATTATATTAAGGTATGTTCATTTTTGTTTACCTTGTTTTTCATTGATTGCATTTTTATTGTCATATTGGAGTTGATCCTAGACTGCAATAATAAATATATAAATGAACTCAGTATTTGTGTGTTGTTAATATTTTCCAGTACAAATATAAAAAAAAAATTATCAAGATATATTTAATTGAGAAACGAAACAATAACCTGAAAACTTAAATCTGAAACATGTATCAAAATTGTATTAGTTTTTGATAAAAACAAGAAAAAAAATGAATATGCTTAATCTGTCCCCATTAGTAGATATTTGTTCTTGTTTTAAGAAAAAAAAATCACTTAGTTTTGACTTTTTTTAAAAACAAGACTTAATTATGTCATTTTGCTTCTCCAGTAAATGTATCTTGATTTAATAATGTTTAAATATTTGTACTGGAAAACAAGTTACTAAAAAACGAAGAAAATGATTTTTATAGCAGTAACTCTGTTTGAGCAGTTACTAGATGAGCCACTAGAGGGAGACACAAGACTTCAGTTCAATCACAGACACATTCAGCATCACATTAAAACAAGCACACAGTAGAGTTTAGATGTGTTGAGTGCAAATGAAATGTTTGAGTGTACTTCAGAAACTAAAACATGACAACCCATGTCGTGGTCGGAGAAATCCCACAGTCATGGAGAACCTGGTTTAAAGCTGTGGTTAGCAGGCCAAGAGAAGGTCTTGAAGAAATCACAGAAGTTCACTGCTGAAAATATGGACCTTTGATTCATGTCTCGTTAAGTCTGTAATTATGATTTGAAGGAAAATTCCCCCAGAAATCATAAACGATCCAAAGCACCGAATGACTTTCATTCTTCTGTGAAACACAAACGCAGATCAGAAGATGCACATACAAACACGCTACGAGTTCTATCTGAATGTGTAAACATCTCATTTATTATTTATTTAGTATTTGTTCAGGATTCAAGCTTTTATTTGAAATAGAAATCTTTTGAAACATTATAAATGTATTTACTATAACTTTAAAAACTATATAATGTCATTGCTAAATCATGCAAAAGCATTGATTTGTTTAAAAAACATTCCTAAACCCAAATATAATAATTAATTTATAAATATTAATATTTAAAATATTATTATTCATATAATATAAATAATAAATTAATAATAATAATATGTCTTAATTATCCCAAAAATATTATACAATCACACACACACCCACACACACACACACACACACACACACACACACACACACACACACACACACACACACACACAACACACACACACAACACAACACACACACACACACACGTCTGAGAGAGAAACTTCGCCACGTGCACATATAAGATGCTTTAACACAAACGATGACTACACCAAATGTTGATTTCATTTAGTTCATAGAAGTTAATCGATAAAGAAAATCCATTTATGACATCATTTTACAGCATTTTTACACAAGTGCCTAAAACTATTAATAGAGTTTTGCAGGAGGTTTCTTGAGCATCTTGGAGACGCTGACACAGTTCTTCTGGATCGAGTCGGTCTCAGTTTCTTCATCTCTTTCCAGACAGACTGATGTGTGGAGCAATCAAAAATATCACTGGATTATTACAATTAATGACAAAAGGAATGTTTGGAAATATAATCTGATATTTCCTCCTGACACACTACAACAAAATATAGAAATAACTGACATGAAAACATTTTAGCTGCTGAAAATACTAGTGTTCGAATCATTCTGGCCACCGCTGTATATTATTACATTTATAATGTAATATATTTAGAATTATTATATTCTGACATAAGTGATGTTGTACATTTACTTAATAAATATAGTAAATTACAAAAAATAGCAAGAGATTTGGACATATGGAGTTATATGGAGTCATATTTGATTGCATTGGTTTTATTGTTTTGTTAGAATCAGCCTCCACTTTCACTGCATGGACAACAGCAGCTTGAACATTCTTCCAAATGTCTTTTATGCTCCCCAGACTCAAGAAAAGACATGATGACTGAAGTGTTCTGCACAGAATAAGACTGTGGTCTGATGAAACAAGCTGGAACACGTGGGATTCCCCTCGTCTCGTAACATGTGCTTCAGCTTTATGAGCTGTGTGTCGCTGGGACTAACAGTTAACCGTGATATACGGCTCGACCGACGGAGGAGCATCCGCACTGATTTATGACAGCTCCTGCATGATCCTCAGACGCTGGCCTGTCACTCAAAAAACACATTCAGTGAGAAAAAGACTGATTTCATCCATAAGCAATTGATTGGATCACTAAAAGTGGGCGATACCAGAATAATGAGGGACGGAGCTGAAACACAGTGACAGTAAAAAGAGTGGTTACCAGAGACCAGAGGCGGACAGAAGTATTTTTACTCTGCTTTAAGAGTACTTTTCTTGTGTTTTTCTTTACAAAACTTTACTTCACAATATTACAAAGCATGATATTGTGCTTTTTACTGCACTACATTTCATATTAAATATGATTTAATACTGAATTACATTATAAATCTTTACTTTCTTACTTTTGCTCAAGTAAAAGTACTTCTGAGTTTTAGTTTGAGCACAAGAAAGTACTGCATTTTAATGTTCTTAACTGTTAAAGGTATTATAAACAACAACTGTCTATTTATAAAATGTAGTGCGGTGAAAAGTATGACATTATGCTTTGGAATGTAGTATCTATGAGTTTTCATAGACGGTAAGTTTGTTCGGTAGATCACGGAGTACGGAGACGTACTTAAGAGACGAGGAGCTCCGGTTCGAATCGAATCGAAGCGTTTTTATATCAGTTTTGCATTTGTCAACACTATCAGGTAGGTTTAGGGTTGGGTTTGGTGTAGGGCATATTTCCAACACGATAGAGTATTAATTTTTAGTGACAGTCCTCTGATATTTTAATTCTGAACCGTTTCTGTATCAACGTCATAAAAACAGCAATATGTACCTATATCTACGTAATAAAAACGTGGCAGGGTTCACGTATTGAACCTGTGCTTTAGCGCCACTCAGTGGACATTTCTCTTTGAATCTGCGGCCAAACGTGCAGTAAGGTACGTAAAACGCTGTCGCACAGAAAGTGTGTATGTATGTATTTTTATGAGATCAGGTTGTTTCAAATTTATTTTGTTCTGCTGTTTCGTGTTCATCTGCTTCTCCCATTTGCTCTTTTTACATCGACTATCACAATCAGATACAACAATAATTTCTCAAATATATATGAAACTAGTGAGATAAGCAAGCAGTAGTACTGTCAGTGTTGTTTAAACATGCAAAAAACTAAAGACACAACAGACAAGCCGATTCAATCGAGTGAGTCATTTACCCTGGAACTGCCCGATTCGACGACATCGCTTGTAATGATTTAAAAAAACAGTGATTGATGAAATTGAACTTTTCAAAACTCAGAATCAGTTAAATTATTGCATCACAAAAATGATTCACTGTTATCGTGATAACCTGCTCGTGCAGGGTTGCCTCGTATCATATATCGACCATAGCCAGAGGTATTGTCAAAAACATCAAATATTTGGAATATAAATTGGATTTAGCATTTCCAATTAATGTAGGCCTGCTACATTCTTATTATTATCAGTCCTATTATTATTATAGGTTACTTTTATTATTAAACTACAATTAATTTGCCCCGCAATAATTTCATAGCGCATCAACTGACTCCTCATTGAAAATGTTTTTAAAATGTCTTTTAAAACAAGTCTATTCATTTATACAATGGTTTATAGGCCTAAAATTAAAATGATTAACAATGCAATCATCAGTGAAAATCTTTATATGAGCATCTTTATTTCATGCACCGACTTTCAAAAACAACCTGTTTAGCATGAAATACGTTTCTAATTTTTTCCCACTATATACGGGCCACAAAAGAAATATTAAACGGGACCTATTAAGCAAAAAACACTTTCATAAGGTGCTTGAACACAGTTGTATGGCTCAGTGTGTGAAAACAACCAGCCTGTAATGGATCAAATCCACCCACACAGTTTTTATAATCCTAATAAACGATAAACAGTCTCTCCAAACGAGCGGTTTCAGATTCTCCCTTCATACACGTCACTGAAGTGTCCCGCTCGTTTGTGACGCTGCCCTATTAGCATAAACACAGCGCTGAGTGAGAAGCAGCAGTCCGCCATTACTGTTTTCTTGCTGTAGCTGCTGGAGATATACAATGTCATCGCTAAAGAGGCAATACAAGACTTAGATTAGAACAGAGACTGAGGGACACTGTGGTTAAGTTTCATTTTCGAAGGAAATGTCCCGGATTAAATCGGTAAAGTCCTATATGATTGTGTCAATCATTTTATACGCCGGACTGCCTCACAAACGAGGGTCAGTTCAATGCTGTATTTTCTCAAAGTCTGATTCTGAAAGAGGGATCAATACCAAGGATTCGTGCACGAACGTCAGCTCCAGACAAGTTAGCGCGTCATATTTTGTTTTCAAATTGCCTTTCTGTAAGAGCTCCTTGGCACTCTGCAAGGTTAATTAGCTAACGCTACCGTCGTCTCTGCCTTTTTTTACTGATGCTGCCTTCACGTGCTTCTTGAACGATCATTAATAGGAATGTGTTAGTTAAAAATGTTCGGTTTTCATTTTTGTATTAAACTAAATCATGGTTAAACTATGGTTAATGTAGTTTAAATATAAACCATGTTTTTTTTTGTCATTTACATATGCATTTAGCAGACGCTTTTATCCAAAGGTTACAATTGCGTCAGGGTTAAGTTTTTTATCAGTATGTGTGTTCCCTGGGTCGAACCACAACCTTTTGCGTGCTGACCATGTTAACCACTGAGCCCAAAGGAACAGGTTTTGTGTGTTTTTAGGAACCTTTTTTGTAGTAAAATCATGGTTCATTTTCATAAGGGCTGTGTTTTAAAAAGGAAAGAAAAGTTATAAATTTACTCCATAAGAGGACACACAGGATGAATTAATGATCATTCAAAATGAACTGAATGAATGCTGTTTATCAGGATTGTTCATCTTTATATATAGCTCTGAACATCAGAAGAGAGGAACAGAGTGAAGCTGTAGTAGTGCTGTTGATCAAACATTCATTCTCTCACATCGTCGCAGGAGAATTCATGCATCTGAACCTCAGAAACAATCGCAGGCTTTATCCAGGCCTGAGAAGTGTGTGTGCGTGTATATGTGCGCGTGTGTGTGTATATGTGTGTGTGTGCGCGCGCGCGCGCGTTCCCTCGAGTGAATCCCAATCACATCTCCAGATGTTTGACTGCAGACGCTCGTTTAAAAACTCTTATTTCCATGTGTTGGATTCAAGCGTTTTCATTCGGCTCTTGTGATTCTGGGTTTAGAAAAGATGTTCATCCTTATGAGTTTTAATATCATTGAGACACTATTATAGTTTATTAAAAAATAGTTTAAAATGAGATTGTATTTTTATATTTGCTGTCTTCAATTTAATTTTAATGTTTAAGGTTTAGACATTGCTTGAGTTTTTGACTTTTTTTAAATTGAGTTTTTAATAATTGTATGTTTTTGTTTTTGGTGTGTGTATTAAAATTTTACTTTAAATTTAAGGTAAATTAGTAAATGCAAATTTTAATTTAAAATTTAAAATAGTAAATTAAAATTTTACCTTAAATTTATTTGAATTCTTATTTGAGTATTTTATTATTTTTATTTGAAAATTTCAGTTAACAAAAATGTTTTAATGTTGTGTCTTTTTGTGAATTTGTATTCGTTTTTGACTGTTTTTATTCATTTTCTAAATGAAAAGTATTGCCTTAGTAACCAGCTGTAATAAAAGTTTTTTCATATTTTATTTTATTTTAGTTAATGCTATTGTATTTTATTTTAAGTAACAACATTTTACTGGTTTTAGTTTTACTATAATAACCCTGCCTTGAAGAGCCACAAACATTTTTAATATTTTGTTTGTTATATTTGTTGTATATTTGTCATTTTCATTTTAGTTTAGTTTAAAGTCATTTTTTATTTTGTCTAAACAGTTTTATATAATTTTAGTTTTAGTTATAAATCAAGTTGAATTAAATTAAAATGAGAAATGTTGGCAACTAACTAACTTAAATTAAATAAAAGTCTCACAAAAAATATTTTCAGCAACAAAAATGTTTTTATTTATTAATTTATTTGATTTATTCTAGTTTCAGTTAACCAACTCTGGTTTGATTGAACACAGGATGTGTTTTTGTATCCTTTTGTATCTTAATGATTGTAATGCTTTATTTGCATGTAGGTTTTATTTGCATGTAACATTATTTCTCCTGCTGTCTGTAATTGGTGAGCGTCCGGTTTAGAGTCACTGATCTAAAGCACTCACATATTTTCCCTTCATTGTCATGAAAACATTTCTGTAAACTCGTCGTCAAGTTCATGCATGTCTGTTTTACAGCTATGAAAAACACATTTATATGGATCATTTAAACGCAGAGCAACCAAACTCTACAGAGAATCATAGCAACTCGCCGCAGCAAAACACACACACACACACACACTCTCACACACTACACACAACACACACACTTAAATGCACACTCATAGTTCACTCACACACACCCACACACACACAAACACACAACACAACACACTCATAGTCACACACACTTAACACACACACACACACACTCACACTCACACACACCAACACACACACAATCACACACACTTCACTCACACACACACACACACACCACACACACCCACACACCCCACACACTCACACTCCCACACATCATATCACACACACTTAAAACACACTCATAGTCACACAACTTAAACACACACTCACATAGTCTCACACACACACACACGACACAACACACACACACAACACACAACAACACACACACCCACACACACCACACACAACACACCACACTCACATCAAAGTCTCACACATAAACACAACCCCACCCCCACACACAACACACACACACACACACACACCACACACCACACACCCACACACACACACACACAACACACCCACCACACACACACACAACACACACACACAACCACACACACACACACAACAACACAACACAACACACACACACACACCTCACACACACACACACACACACTCATAGTCACATCACACACACACACACACACACACTCACAGTCACACTCACTCACACTCTCACGCCCTTCCCAGAGACTGCAGGCTGAATGGAAATAATTACAGCATCAAGAGGATCTTTGATTTCAGCCAAACCCTGCTTCTGGATGTTTTGCTTTGATTTATTCCAGGAATTGAAATTATTTCTTTCTGCACTGTGTTTTATTGTAAATTACACTTAAAAAACAGTCTTATTTAAGTATCATTGTTCATTTATTTCTATATTTTCAGTTTTTTTATTAAATTACATTTTTGTTAAACTTTTAGTAATTTGTGTTTTGTCAATTTTGTTAGGTTTCTGTCTTTGTTGTTTCGACAAAACATAATATATATATATATATATATATATATATATATATATATTATATATATATACGTGCGTGTGTGTGTGTGTGCACGTGTGTCCGTGTGTCGTGTGTGTGTGCGTGTGTGCGTGTGTGTGTGTGTGTACATTATATTTTTTTAAGTGTTAACTTTTCTTTTCGGTAACAACTTTTTTCTATGATTAAAGTATTTTGTTTTATAATAATCATGCCGAACAGTTACAAAAATGTTTAATATTTTTAATTACATTGTATTTTCTATTTTTTTTGTATTTTAGTTACAATTTTTATTTTGGTTTTTTTTTTTTTTTTTTTTTATGTCCGTATTCAGTTATTTCAGTTATTATTTTAGTTTAGCTTTTTTTTTAAGTAACATTTGTTTTAAGTAACAAAGGTGTTTTTTATGGTTTTAGTTACTATTATAACCCTGCCTTGAACAGCCACAAAATGTTTTAACATTTAGAACTTTATTTTTATATTTGTAAGTTTAAATTTAATATGTTTTAGTTAAGTTGTTGAAAGTTTGTATTATTTTTTCAATTTTTAGTTATTTTAGTATATCAAATTAGTTAAACTACATGAAAATGAGAAATGCTGCCTTGGCAACTAACTGAAATAAGTACAAACTTTATTAACTTATTTTTAAGTTAACATTTAAGTTAATTTAATTTAGTTTCAAGTAGCTTTTTTTTGTATTATTTTAGTAATAGTATAATAACCCAGCCTTAAACAGCAGCAACAACAACAACAACAACACATTTGTTATTATATATTTTATTTTATATATATTTAAAATTTTAGTGAAATATTTCTGCATTATTTATATGTATTTTATTTATTTCAGTTTATTATTTTATTGCTACCTTACGGGTGACGCATTGCCACAACATTATTTTTTTACTCTGTCGTTATAACGAGATCTTTTCTCGTTTTTTAAACGACAATTTTCTTTAACGAATCTTTCTCGTTTTTAAAACTATTTTCTCATTTAACGACATAGTCTTAAAAACGACGTTTTCCGTTAAGATCTGCACGCTCTGAAGAATAACTGTTTTAAATTTTTTTAAGGTTTTAATTTTAGCAGCATGTTTATTAGGATTTCCAATAAAACATTCCAATAACAGCACTCAGACCCAAACTTGTTTGGCTTTTGAAACAGTTATTTTTGAATAATTATTGTTGAATATTTATTTATTTGTATGAAGTATTAACAACAAATCGAAAGAAAAGATGTGTTATAACGAGAAAATAGTCTTTTAACAAGAAAAGATCTCGTTTAACGACATATGAGTGAAAAACATATAATGTGTGTGGCAGCAATGCGTCAGTACTACCTAAATGAAAATGATGTATCATTAAGTATAATAAGCCTGTCTTGGACAGCCACAGAGGTCATGGTCTTGAGCGTCTGCAGGGGGTCTGGGAGCGACTCGTACAGACGGATGTAATCATGCGGAGCGGCAGAAAGGTGCCTCGATAAAGTCTTTGAGAAGCAGGGAAATTCCTGCGGCTGCTGTTTATAGCTCCGTCTCCACTCGCACTGAACCCAAACCACCAACTGTTCTGCAGCAGGACTTTATAGAGATTCATCTCAGCATGCTGCCGGAGGATTCAGAGCAGCACGTGTGTGCAGACCATTCAGTCTGGTCATTAAGATCCTGAACTAACTACTAAAGACACAGATAAACTAACAACAGCACACAGTGTGACGTCCTTCCTAATCTGCATGATATCCCGTCTAAATTATAGACGATAGTGGAAGAAAGACTTATTGCTTCTTGAATTTTACACACTACAGTCAAAATTTTGGAATAATTAGATTTGTTGATATTGAAATAAGTCTCTTCTGCTCACCAAAACAATACAGTCAAATCTGAAATATTATTGCATTTAAAATAACTGTTTTCTATGTGAATATATGCTAAAATATCATTTATTTCTGTGATCTGAGATCATACTTTACTCCAGTCTTCAGTGTCACATGATCTTCAGAAATCATTATAATATTACATTTTAAATAATAATAATATTTACATTTAATAATAATTTTTAAATTTCAATGTTAATTCACAATATTAATGTTTTGTTGTTGTTGTTGTTGTTAACGGTAGTTTTAACCTTGATAAGCAGAGGACACTTCTTTGAAAAAACCTTTCTCATTCATTCATTCATTCATTCATTCATTTAGGTTTATTTATTTGTTTATTTATTTATTTATTTTTGTTTGATTGTTTGTTTATGACCTAATAAATTACATTTTATTTGTTTATTAACATTATTTCTAATAATAATGCATTTAAATTTAATTTAAATTACTACTACTACTAATAATAATAATAATAACAATACATTTATTTAAAATAAATGTAAATAAATTCAATAATAAAAATAAATAAAATATTATAAAATATAAAAATAAATATAAATTGAAAAAATGAAATTATTATAATATTGGTGATAATAAATAATATAAAAATAATGATAATAAGTAGCTTTATCCATGCATTTAGTTAGTTTTTTAGACTGATCACAGCTGTAGAATGATCCTTCTGAGCACAGAAAGATACCGCGGCGTTGACTGGACTGAATCAGTGTGAAGTATGAGTGTGAAGTATGAGTGTGAAGTATGAGTGTGAAGTAATGAGTGTGAAGTAGATTGTTGAGTATCAGTATGAAGCATGAGTACTGACTGAAGTAGTTCTGTAAGGGTTAAGTGACGGCGCTCCTGTGTGAACCTGCCTGCAAACACACCCAGATCATAATCATAGCACAGACTCACTGCACTTCTCTCAGATCATCATCATCAGGAGCGACGGCTGCATGCATACCCTGCATCTCCGTCATCTTCTTCATCATCTTCATCATCTTCATATCATCTTCGCCAACTTCATCGTCTTCATCATCTTCATCATATTCGTCATCTTATCATCTCGTCATCATCTTCGTCATCTTCATCATCTTCATCGTCTTCATCATCTTCATCATCATCTTCGTCATCTTCATCTTCATCATCTTCATC
>JAPDDN010000331.1:32500-50000 GCA_027422405.1 Ptychobarbus kaznakovi | reverse complement strand
AATGTGCACATGCTAATAATTCTGTCTGATGATGTAAACATTGCCAAATACAGCATGCATTGCTTTAAATGGCTCTTTTATGTACAGTTGTTCAAGCTCACTGCCTAAGGAATATTTTCTGTTGATTTGAAGCGGTCGGGTCCGTGCTTTGATGTATAATTCAAGCGTGCTAAATTAATAATGCTTAGCATTTGTTATTGGATCTGACTCGCTGTAGCTTGTGAATCGCTGGCAGGAGGGCAGAACGGCGTTTGGCAGAGGACAGAGATGAGTTTAGCGTTCATTCACTGATGCTGCTGCTGCTAGCAAACACTGAATACAACCGATGTTAATACGATCCTCTCTCATCACCGCCAGCACATAACTTTCATTTGCTAACATGCATGGATTTTGCATTGACTATTATAATATGCATGATGGAAAATGAAAGGAGGTACACATATATTGCACATATTAGATTGATCGTGTTTTTCACGTCACGTAGGAATAAGAGATCGTTTATAGATAGCTTATAAAAGCCCTGTGGAGTGACAACTTTTACAATAGTTGTTAAAGTGTGTTGGTCGGTTGCTAGGGTGCTGCTAAACAGTTACTTATGTGTTCTGCGTGGTTGTTAAGAAGTTCTAAATGGTTGCTAGGCTACTTCTAAAGTATTCTAAGTGGTTGCTAAGGTGTTGCCAGGCAGTTGCTATGGCAGTTGGTAAGGTGGAAGTTGTGATGTTCTAAATGGTTTCTAGGCTATTGCTAAGGTTTTCTAATTGGTTGCTAGGCAGCTGTTATGGTGGTTGCCAGGCGGTTGCTAAGGTGTTGCTAAGCAGTTACAAAAGTCATTACATTTTTTCGAATTTTTTTTTTTTGAAAAGTGTTCTAAATGGATCCCAGAGTGTTGATAAATGGTTACTATGGTGCTAATGGAGGTTACTAGGCAGATTCTGTAAATATGAGAATTCTGTCCCTATAATAATAAGTCTTCAGAGTTATTTTAGTATGACTGAGATACTATTATAGTTTGTATCAGTTTTTATGTTTAAATGAAAATGATAAATGTTGCAGAACACAGCAGAATATATTGAAAGCAGCTGGTGAATATCTTGCGTCTGAAAATAAACTCGGCATGGCGTTTGATGCCGCTGACCTCAGAAACTCAGCAGATCCGGTGCTGGTAAACCCGTCTGTGGGCGGAACATCTCAGGCTGGGACTAGTTTACATGTAACCTGCAGTCGACGAGTCTCATGCCATTACGACTCTTCAATCAGATGGCTTTGGCCCAAACTCCTCAGAGCCTCTGGTGTTACACGACTGCCAAGATGTGTGGCAGATTCCAGCAGAACACCATGGCAACAGCTGGCATGACAAGCATGCAATGGTTTTAAAGGAGCAGTACACCCCGAAAGACCTTACTCAAAAACAACTCACTGTTATTACCTCTGTGGGATATTTTACAGGAGTCCAGTATATGATGGAATTATTACAGGTTTTAAATATAGCAATATTCCTAGAAAATGTAATATTTCAGTCATATTGTAATGAAGGGTCAGTGACGTAGAGATCCAGGTGCAGCTTTATTAGACTTGAGGGGTTCAGACAGGCAAAGTTCGGGCAACAGTAATAAGAGTAACGTAGGCAAGGCTGAGACATAAACAGGGACAAAGCAAAGGTCGGGGCAGGCGGCAGACAGAGAGAATATCAAAAGGCAGGCAGCAAACGGTCAGATGAGTGTAACCGGTCCAGGTAGTCAACAGGAAAACACACAGGAAAAACACTCTGAGATATTGGCAGTGGCAAACAATACTCTGCAATGAGAGAGAGGAAGTCCAAGGCTTATATAGAGTGTGTGATCAGTGCAATCAGCTGTGTGACGTCAGTGCAATGGGTTATGGGAAATGTAGTCCATGGTTGACGTGCAGTAGTAGTGTGGTGCAAGCGTCAATGTGTTGGAAGGGCAACCAGATTCGTTACACATATACTACAGAAATTGTTTTTATCTTATATTTTTCTTTTAGCTTTAAATCATAAAAATGGATCAGAATCTGCACCCAAAATAATTAGGCCTAAATTAAAAATATATGTATTTGAATTGGATATAACATTTTAATACATTTGGATTATGTCATAAACAAACTAATGAACTTAATGTGATTCTTTCATATTTGTCAGTCATAAAGATTGTAAATGAAATAGGTCAGATTTCTGTAATATATTAATAAACTGAATGTGTTTTAAATACACAATAACCATGTCAAAATATATTTCAAAATGTGTTTCAAGGGCATAAAAAAATTAAAAACCACATTTCTAATCTTACAGTAATCAAAATGTAACTAGATCAAAAATAGATTAATAATGATCTAATTATGTTTATTGTTAATTTTATATTTTAATATAGTAATGTCTTTGTGCTTTGGAATATTGTAAAGTATGTTATTTGCTGATTTATATATTTGGAAAAAAATCTCAACTTTTATCTAACTGAATATTGCTTATTCCACAGCTAGCCATATCTGACCATGTTCATACTTTTCAACGGAATTGTTTATTTTATTTTTTTGCCATTCAAATACATAAATCTTTAAGTTAGGCCTATGGCTATGCATTCTGGGTACACATTGGTAACAAAAGCCCCTTGCTCTTCACTCTTGAAGTGAACTACTCACTTTGAGTCATCTTTTCACGGCCTGTTTTAAAGTGAATGCAGCCTGGCATGATCTCCATGCAAATGAGCGCTGGGAATGAGAGGCGTTATTTAGACGCAGCCCTCATGCTGTCAGGTCCTTCTAACATTGTTTTAATGCTTTTGTCCTAATTAGCAAGTGTTTGTGACCGCAAACGCCTCCCTCCGGACGTCTCTCCACTTTGAGTGGCAGTTTAGCCGGACGACGGGGGGGGGGGGGGGGGCTGTGTTTGTCAGACGCCTGTGTTTGGGCACTTGGATGGGTTAATGCAGAGCATGAATTCTGAGTATGGCTCATATAACTTGCGTATTCATCATCCCTTTCAGATTACATGTTTTTTTTTACTAAAACCTGATAAATCTTCAAACTTTGTTTTGCAGATTATTTTAGTTTTAGTGCATCATTTGTTTATTTATTTATTTATAGACTTATTTGTATTTATTTAGCTTTATTTTGTGGATCATTTTAATGTTATATTTATTTAGTTAGTTGGCTAGCTGGTTAGTTATTTTAAAGCTTGAGAGAAATTTACGATTTAAAAAGTTCAAACTTTTTGTATTGATTTGTTCACTCATTCAAAATGTGAGTAATATTTGCATACTGAATTCAGATTGGTTTTCGTTCTTGCATCTGTTCAACTATATACTGTTCAGGTGTCATTAAAACACATTACAGATTACATTCGGGGAAGTCGTGGCTTAATGGTAGAGGGTCGGACTCGTAATCGAAAGGTTGCGGGTTCGAGTCTCGGGCCGGCAGGGATAGGTAGGTAGGTGGGTGGGGGGGGTGAATGTACAGCACTCTCTCTCCATCTTTAATACCACGACTGAGGTGAGACCCTTGAGCAAGTCACCGAACCCCAAACTGCTCCCGCGCCCCAAACTGCGGTGTGGTGTGTTCCTTGTGTGTGTTCCGGGCGCTGCCACGGTGTGTGTGTGCATGCTGTGTGTGTACTGCCCCGGGTGTGTGTTCACGGTGTGTGTGTTTCACTGCTGTGTGTGTGCACTGCTCTGGGTTTGGCACTGTTGTGTGTGCCTGTGTGTGTGCACTGCGGGGTGTGTGTTCCGGTGTGTGTTCACGGTGTGTGTGTGCACTTTGGATGGGTTAATGCAGAGCACGAATTCTGAGTATGGGTCACCATACTTGGCTGTATGTCACATCTCTTTCAGATTACATGTTTTTTACTAAAACCTGATTTTACCACAAACTCAATGGTACTTTACTGCTGCTGCACAAACACTAATGCATCCTTCAGGAAAGAAACATTTAGTTGTGCAACTCCTTTGCAGCATTGCATTTTACAGGGAAATGTGGCTTGGGGTAAACAACGAGCATCATTAACTTCCATCTGAACTCGCCCTTCAATTCACAAATCGCAGACTTTCATGATCTCATCTAGGAATCAATATCAGTTCCTGGTGGACTCTCAGCCCTCGCTACTCAGTTTACTCACTAGTTAGTTAGTTAGTTAGTTAGTTGTGTTCACCATTTCACGCTCACTGAAGCTTTGGTTTTCGGACAGAATTAGAGCTGCAGAATAATGCCAGAGCGAGGCTTGGAAAACATGCACGCTCCAGGCACAGATCCACAGATCATATGTGGAACAATCATTATCACAATCCATATCAGACGGCTGGAGGTATCGATAGCATTCATGCTTACAAGAGCTGGTGAACAATGCATTTGATGAACATCATCTAACTCAAAAAACAGTGCGGATGAAGGCTTTCTGTTGAACTCGTCTGACTGCAGAAATTCCAGCATTCTTCAGTTTCACCACAGACTTGGGAAAGAGTGGCAGTGATATTACAGCAGCCGACCAAAGTATTTCCACACTCGCACACAACGGCACTGACTGGAAACACAGACGCTTTCATACAGAGCAGAATAAACGTTTGTTTAGTGAAAGCGGTGGGGTGAAATGAGCCTTTCCCTAGAGTGCATAAAGCAGGCGATCAGATTGCGTGTCCAATCCTCAGATGCGGCGTGTTAAATCTATAAGCGGCTGTTTCTTCAACTCTGGGAACTTCTTGTCTTCTTGAGCTTTTAGAAAACTATTTGACATCTAACATTTTCCAAACACAAATGCACATCATCAAAGGAGTTCTGTCATTCGGTCAACCAACAAACAATCGTTTCTATCTCAGATTGGGCATTTATGTTGAAAACATTTGAGTAGAACTGACATTTTATTCATTACATTTTTTTAGCATTTTCATAAAAAAAATTTTTATTTGTTGTTTTTGAAAATCCAAGTTGATTAAACTTACATTTTAAGGCAACATGAACACTATAGTTTTAAGCTGAAACAGCATATTATAAGCTATTATAATGTTGAATTTTAAGTTTGTGTATATTGCATCAGTATTTTTTACTGTGAGTGCATGTATTTAATAATATTTTCATGCTTTGTGCATAATTTGGTAAATTGGAAAAAATGCAAAAATGCAAAAATGCACAATAATATTTTTGCTTTTGTTTTTACATCATGCATCTTATATTTCATCTCAAGCTCTTCATTGCCATCTTCTCTGTAAACAAGTACACTAACATTTAAAAACTGTATTAGTTTCTTTTTCTTTATTAGTTTGCTGGTTTTGATGGAAATGACAGTTGAAATGTAGTAAATATGGTTTGTAAATATTGATAAATTATTTAATGCAATTAATAAAATAAGTATATTTCAGTCTATTTTTCTATATTTTTCCCAAAAAAAAATTTTTTTGTTACGTTTTAAAAGAAAATACAGTTTCTTGCCATTTATGAAACTTCGGTATTTATGAAACTCACTATAGCAATTTTTGAGTGCAAACTGTTTCTACACCAATTTGTGCTTCAGTGTATGGATATTAGATTGTCATAGTTTTAAAAATGTTTGAATTTATATTTTTATGGTTGATATTCACACATCAAGACTCAACGTAATAAAATCGTAAATTCTAGCGAATCTAAAAGATGAAAGCATGATAAAAAGTTTCCAAAAAGTTTTGATGAGACCTTCATACAACAAAGAGTTCAAATATGTTAGTCTGCATAAAAATCAACCCCTGTGACATACTGGAAAAGTGCCTGAAGTTGTTATTATAAGTTGTGCAATGTGTTGCATGTTTCAGCGTCACACATGTTGTAGAAACATGAGTTTGGCCTGTTCAAGATCGCCTTTTATTCCATACATTTTAAAGCACTGAATATCGTCATAATGTAATTTATCATTGTGTGCATCATCTGGTGCTTCCAGAGACCTTCAAGACTATAATGTAGCTCTATTATAAGACATCACACAGTGATTCGGTCCACTGTCTCTCCATAAGATAATTAACTCTTGCTGACATAGACTGGCAGCCGTGGGATCAAATTAAACTGGATTTCTCAGCACTGTCATCATGCGTTGTGCGGTATAGCATGAACTAAACGTGCCTTTGTGGACGATTTTAATCATTAGTTTTAAAGGTCTTGTTACCCTCGTGTCATTTCAAACCTTTATGCTGTTATTTTTCATTGAATCTTTCGGTAACACTTTTCCATTTGTTAACATTAGGTAGCTGCATTGTGTAAGATGAACTAAGAATGAAAAGTACTTCTAAATCATTTATTAATCAATGTTCATTTCATCATTTAGGCAATAATACATCATTAAAATCAAAAGTTGTTTGTGATACTCTCCAAAATGGCACATTAGGGTGACGTGGAGGAGACGAATTGTTTAATAAAGTCGTTTTATTTTTTTTCCCGCACAAAAAGTAATCTCGTAGCTTCATAAAATTACAGTTGAACCACTGATGTGTCACATGGATTATTTTAACGATCTCCTTGCTACGTTTCTGGACGTTGATCGTGTTAGGATCCTTGTTGTCTATGGGAGGGTCAGAGAGCTCACAGAATGCTTAATTTGTGTTAAGAAGATAAACGAAGGTCTTATGGTTTGGAACAGACACGAGGGTGAGTAATTAATGACAGAATTTTTTTATTTTTGGGTGAACTATCCCTTTAACAAATGTATCCTATTGTATAGTTAATGTTAACCATGGTACCTTACTGTAAAGGGTTACCAATATTTCCACCATACTTTCCATACAACATCAGTTCACAGAGATGTTGTTGAGTTGAAAAGGTTCATCTTTAGTGTTCCACAGAAATAAAACCACGTTTTAGGGATTTACCCAGTGTTTGAATCAACTTCACTCAGCCCCGCCCACACTGCATACGCCCCGCCCCCGCTCTCTGATTGGCTGGTTGGGCTGTCCGTCATGAGCAGGATCAGAAAGGGAAGAGGGAATGACGGCGGATAGAGAGAGAGATGAAAGAGAGCAGAAACTGAGACAGCAGTGGAGCACAGCAGCTCTCTGAACTCATTTAGCCCGCTGGCTTCTGTTAACGCACGCTCATCTGACAGCGAGACTTTCATCATGTTTCAGGTAAGAAGAGACACTCTGCATTCCTTCAGGTGCTTTTCAAAGAAGTGATCTTCACTTTTCTGCGCTATATTGAGTACAGACAGGCGTAGCCAGCTTTGAGGAGCTTTTTTGGTGCAGATTCAGCAGTTTCTGTCGTCTGTGAAAGTAATAAGTCAGTAGGAGCCATTGACTCCATTAGTCAGTCTCTGTACTTCCATGATTGCTGCCAGAAGGTGGAAAGAAAACTTGCAGAGCCTCAGATGTTTGAAAGTTTATCTCGGGACATTTCTATTTGTCTAATAACTACCAATAGATGTCACTGTTAATATGTTATATTTCAGCCCACAGCATGTGCATTGCTTTTGAACTCCAGATTCTGCACGATGTATAAATGCATTTTACAATGCATTGATTTAATTAACCATGCAATACACAAATGCATACTGTAAAAAGATGCAATTAACAAGTACATTATATCCCAAAATTATTTTGGACCTAACGTCATCCCAGCTAATAATAATATATATTTTGCTAGCATTCTGAGCATTTATGAATGTTCTCTGATTGTTCAAAATGTTTTTTTTCATTGTTATACGAATATTAAGGGAACATGCCATTATATAACTTTAACAAACAATACATGAACGTTACTTTTAAATGTTCTGAAACAACTAGTAACAAAAAAGAAGAAAGTTTCAGAACATTAACGTTTCAGAAGAAAGCGTTGTTATGTTGGAAATGATAAAACAGGAGAAATGCATTGGTTGTCACACTTATGCATTACGCTTGAACAACTTCTACATGAATAGCACATTAATACTGAACATTGATTTATTTAATAACGCAATATACAAATGCATGCTTTAAAAAAAATGTGCAGTTCACAAAATATCCCAACATTAGTTTAAACCAAATACAATTGAATTAAATGCAAAAATATCCAGTGAAAAGCTGTTTTAAGAACAAGCTGACTTCTCAAATCAAACATTTCGCAGTAAAACGGTTATGTTGGAAGAGATAAAACGGTAGAAATTCAACATGTGCATAAAGTTTGCACTAAAGATTGTTTTTATAAATGCATGGCACCTTGATGCTGAACATTGATTTAAATAACAATTCAATATACAAATGCATGCTGTAAAGCATACAATTCATTAAAAATAGGCAAAGCATTAAATGCAAAAATAAATAAAAGAGTAGTTCATGTTGGAAATAAAAAATACAATTCACAAATATATCCCAAAATTAATTTAGACCGAATGTCATGTAAGGAGCAACAGTTAATGTTAAAAATAATAAGCAATATTCTTTGGTTGTCAAACACTAGTGAACATGCCTGCATAATGTGATAATAATGCATGGAGTTCATACATCCTCTAAAAATACTAGTTAATTAAAAGACTTTGTGCAAAAGTGATGATGTCAGTGAAGAGGAAATTAATTTTAATGCACGTATGCAGTCACTTGTTTTAATACACTTTGGAACACAAACACAAACTCCACCGCAGATGTCCTGCTGGAAGAAGAACAACAGCGAGTGAACTGTTGAAATATCTCGCTGGTGAGATCAAGAGCTGAACCTTCTGTTATTATTTATCAGATGAGAAGGCCTGGTTTTCTCAAGCCAGGGCAGGAATCTGTCAATAATATCAGGATCCTCAAAGCACCTCATGTGAAAGCTCTGGATGTTTGGTAAAACAAGGACCAACATTATCCAGCCAGCATTGATCTGTGATGCAGATGGCACAGCGTCTGCTCCCCATGTGTGCTTTCATTGATCGCCGGTGCCAGTTTGGTTCACAGTGATATAGTTTAAGCAGTTGGACGATGGAAAACAGCCGGCACAAGACTGATCGATGAGATCAAGCCACGTGAGAGACATGACTAATTACTTACTCAAATGTAATGCTTAACATCCAAATATATCAAAAATAATCTCTTAATCAGTATTGTTCCTTGTGCTTTTACTGAAAAAATTACACAATACTTTTACTCAAGAAGAAAAACTGTGTAAAAAAAGTCTTGTTTTCAAAGACTTTTAATTATTTGTCATGTTAATAATTTTGCATATTGTTCGATTTTGCAGTTCAAGGTAATATTAATTAATTCGAGTAATATAAAGTCTCCATGTTACGTATGTAAACATGGCTCCCCGTGGGAATGAGACTCTGCGTCTCAGGGCCATATTTCCGGCATCCCTGCGAGCGCGATACCAGTTCCAGGTGCTTTTAAGCTTCCTGGTCGCTACATCACCCGCCGTGACGTCTCGCCCATCCATTGGACTGATTACACATGTGGTTCAGAGCGTGGTCACGCTGAAGGCATTCCCATAGCGTTTTCGACGCAGCTCGTTCCCTCGGGGAACCATGCGTAACCTGGAGACGTTTTGTTTAATTTTATTTTATGTGCCCAGACTTTATATTATTTTGCATTCATGAAAGGTTTTGGATAACCTCAAGGCCACACACGCAAATAAAGACGAGATAAATGCAGTGTTAACTAGATTGTTTGTTGACAGAGACTTATGAATAACCGATGTATCCAGTGTAATGCAGTGCTGTAAGATGGAGTGTTTTCAGTGGTGCTCAGAGCTGGCGTCTGCGGGGTTTAACCGGAAGTCAGTGTGCCGTTGTGTGAGAGTGTCGTCTGTGTGTGTGATAGTCATTCGGTCCCGAGGCCACGTCTGACATGAGCTGCTCTGAAGCCTTGGACAGCTGCTAGGAAAAACTGACCCGCTCGGTCGAAACTCATTTTCCGTGAGAGCAGAGAGATGCTGCAAGCCTGTGAAACCGCCGAGACGAGTGCGATCGCAGATCAGCCCAATCAGGAAATACATTCTATTCATGATACATATTTAATAACGGTCACTGATGGGAGTGGGACCAATCTCATTCACAGATCAGATTTTCATTCCAAAATCAAATCAAAGAAATAAGTTCATATATTTTGCATAAATAAAATTAATATTTTGAGAACCGTTAAGATGCATTTTGCATTGCAACATTATTTTCATGATATTTACCACATTTATTATTGTATTGTATTGCTGTATTTTTGAGGCACGAGGCCAAACACAATATATATATATATATATATATACAGGTATATTTAAACGGGAAATATCTGCATTATAGTAATGAAAATTGAGAAAAAATTTGGTGAAAATACCAGAATGCAAAAATAGAATAAAAAAAACAACTAAACATTTTAAATAATATATCATATTTTACAACAAAATTTAAATTGTATAATAATGAATACAATTTAAATTATTATAATAATAATTATTAAATTGTTAAATAATTATTATAATAATAATACAACTTTTTTATATTTTAATATAAAAAAATAAATAAATATAATTTATTAATATAAAATTATTTATATATAATTGTATATTATTAAATTAATAAAATAAATACAATTAAAATGATTATATATATTTTCATATTATTAATGAATATATTTTTTATATTTAAATTATTATTATTATTATTATTAACCAATATTTTATATTAATTATAATTTAGTAATCAATAATATAAAATAAAAATAATTAATACAAATTAATAGATTAATAAACAAAAGAAAATAAAAATCGTGTACATTATATATTAATTATTAATATACTATTTATAATTTAATATTAATATGTATTATACCAGTAGCCTACCAATATTTGTAATATCCTCTGAACACATTTCAGTCTGCGGTCACAGAGAGGAAAACCCAGTGCTAAGGTCACCAAAGGCCATGTGTCCAAACAAACTATGATATTTTGATACAAATCCATCTGTCACATGGTATTAATGCTAAAACAATATTTGGCGCAGTGTTTGCTCCATGTGTGTCCTGCTAATGTTAAAACACACTGTGTTTGCATCTTCAGCCTGTCATAATGATGTTCATATTCAGTTCATGGTAACATTAATTAATTTCAAAGACATTAAGGGCTCTTTATGGGCTATCCGTGTAGCGTGGGTCGTGAAGTAAAACTAATTGAGCGGACAGCAGTGGAGGTTTAATTAATTACACGCAATCAATCTGCTTTAATCGCGCTGATTGTCGCTCTCTTCTTTCAGTCTTTCGCACATGTATCGATTACAGATGAAGTCATCGTATGAATATTTATTCCTCCCGAGCTGTTTGGGGTGTTATTCCCTAGTGAGGGCACTCGGATGAAGGGCGCATTGTGAGCGGCAGATAGACAGTGACCCGCTGCGCTTCTCTCGTTTCTCTGACTCTGTCTGACTCTGTCTGGGTGGAGTCGCTTTCCTGGAATTAACGGGCAGCTTTTCCCCTTGTGCTAACTTTACTTACAGTCTCTCTCTCTCCGAGTCTCTCTCTCTCTCTCTCTCTCCCCTCTCTCTCTCTCCCCTCTCTCTCTCTCTCTCTCTCTCTCTCTCTCTCTCATCTCTCTCTCTCTCCTCTCTCGTCTCTCTCTCTCTCTCTCTCTCTCTCTCTCTCTCTCTCTCTCTCTCTCTCTCTCTTTGTGTTTATTAGTCATGTCCGATTCGATATATTTGTGTTATCTAAAAATACAGAAAACTTCAAAAATAATTTGAGTAGGCCTACAATTAATTGACTAAAATAGTTTTTAATTTTTAAATTGTAATATTTTATATCCCCCCCCCCCCCCAGAAAACTGTTCTCTAACATTACATACTCGTGGATGAGACATGTTAGTGATACGAATGTGAAAAAGCACATAAATGCCAGAATGTAAAATGAGTTGTTTTATTTTCATTTGTACTTTTAAAATGAATGAAAAAATAGGGCATATTTTCTAGTATAAGCGCACTGTGCTCACATTTACTTGTGCATTAAATAAAAAATTAAATACATATCAGCTTGCGCCTATGTGATGAATACAATCTTGAACCGAACTTGAGTCGTGATGTCAAGGGTTACGCGATGACGCAAAAGAATCACTGACTCTCTCGTTCAGTGAACCGAGCCGCTCGAAAGAACCGATTCGCGGAAATAGGTCGGACTTCCCATCTGTGTGTGTGTGTGTGTGTGTGTGTGTGTGGATGTGTGTGTGTGTGTGTGTGTGTGTGTGTGTGTGTGTGTGTGTGTGTGTGTGTGTGTGTGTGTGTGTGTGTGTGTGTGTGTGTGTGTGTGATGAGTGTGTGAGAGAGAGAGGGCAGCGCTCCGCTCCGCTCCGGTCGAGACTCGGGATTATCGTGTTATGGGTGACTGCACCATCTGTGATTCCTGTCCTGGCACAAGGGCTTTTTTCCGCGGAAAACCAGCTTTGTGAAATCTGGACAGAACTTCTGGAAATGGCTGTGAAGCGTGAAGCGACGCGAAATCCACCGGTGGGTCAAACACAACTGCGTACTGTAATATTTGTGTGTGTGACAGTATTTACTGTACGATAGTCCGAGTCTGCACGAACATGTGTTTTTACTTCGAAACGCTGCTGACTGAGAATCAAACGTGTTGTGATGCGCTCAAAGGGTATGGAAACCGATACTGGAAGCGAGTTTAGAGTTCATTCCTGTAGAAATGCACCGTTAAACTGCGAGTTTGAAGTCAGTAAATGTTTACTCATCTTTAGCTCTGAAGGGATTTTAACAGTTAAACATTAATTCATCCTGATGCTTCGGATTTCATACTTTAACCCGTTCAGATCCAGTTTCTGTTTCACTCAGCCTCGCATCATTCATCACAACTTTTGATTTATTATCTTTTTATTAGATGCATTAAGAGTAGAAATGAAGTAATGCCTATCAAAAGTGCTGGAATCTAGACAAAGAGGCTCAAATATGAGTGTTTTCTCTCACATTCTTCCATTTCTATTAGTATATTATAGATTTGTATGGATTTTATTATTATTTTAACATGTGAATTGTGTCATATTTTGGTGTAATGAGAATTAATAATGTGAGTTAAAGGAGGGCAAATAATGATAGACTAACATATGTGTATTGCTAAACTGCTATATTAATATAGTCTAATAAATATTTTATATGAGCTTCCTTATTGTGATTTAAGATTAAAAAAATGATTCAAATAGACTCATATATAAGTGTTTGGTCTCTATATAATTCCAATGCTGCCTTTTCTTATTCTATTATTTAGTTTTCTTGACTTTATTATTATTTTAAAATGTGAAAAGTGTGAAATCACAATCATATTTTTGTTCGCATAATACAGTTAAATGAGAGCAGATAATGATAAACCCACATGTTTATAGCCAAACTGATATTAATTAATAAATACTTCATTTGAGTTTCCTTATTGTGGTTAGATTAAAAAATTAATCAAAGATGCTTAAATATAAGTGTTAGGTCAGTTTCATTATTATTTAAATTTTTCCATTTGAATGATTTATTATACTGTATTATTGAGTTATATATATCCATATATAGTTTATTGTTATTTTAAAATGTGTTTAATTTTTTGTGTAATGTGAGCGGAATGCAGGTTAAATGAGTGCAGATGATGATAAACCCTACATATGTTTATTAATATTAATTTTATTTGAGCATTCATATTGTGTTTATAACCATATACGATTCTCAAATATAGTGTTTGGTCTTTGTTATTGCTATTGTTTCATTTGAATAATTTATTATATGGTATTATTATTGTTTATTATTATTTCAAAATATGATTTTTTTCATATTTTTGTGTAATAGGAGCATAATTTGGGTTCAAGGAGGGTGAATAATGATAAACCAGCATATGTGTATCACTAAACTAATGTTAATACAATGAATGAATGCTTCATTTGAGTCTTCATTGTGTTCAAGGCTCTTCATATAGAAAAGGAAGGTCATCGTTTACAGCGTTTCTGTGCACATTTTTACAGATATTGTATTAACATCAAACAATTGGTCTTTTGTGTCCTGATGGCTTTGAGAAACAGTTGCTCAGCCGATGTGCCAACAGTAATTACTGCATCTTCACACAGCTTCACTGGCTATTGTGGAGTAATGAGCTTTAGCTTCTTTTCACACATAATGAGTGGATGATGATCGTGATGGCCAATAGTCCGCCTGCGCTGATGGAGCTGTCAGAAACAAAGCCGATCCGCTCGACTGAGCCGTCAAGTCCTTCTCTGAGGACGTCATATTACTGAAACCGGCTGTAATGTTTTAGTGTTTATGGCATTATAATATTAAACAGTGAAAAACACAATGCAAACAGGACCAATGCGGATCCTGGGTGGTGCTTTTAGGACATCATATGCAAATGTTGTTTGACATTGCCGCTTTCCTATTTATTTTTTTTTATTTAACTCATTTTGTGCTCTTTTTAATAGTTAAAGAAGTTCTCGGCAGTGCTGGGTAGTACACAATTACAAGTAATCTGGAATATGTAATCAGATTTTAAAAAATTAGTACTTGTAGTTACATTTCAAAATGCTTATAATAAGATCACAGTTAATCTAAAAGGATATTAAGGATATATTTAATACTTGCAGCCATGCAAACTTGGAAAAAAATACACACAAACTGCTTTTTCCCCTTTTGTGAGCTGTCACCATTGACATATAATGCAACCAGGATTGCTAAAGCCAGCAGATTAATCCAGTGGTTCTCAACCCGGTCCTTGGGACCCCTGTCCGGGGGCCACCACACTTTTGGGATGTCTCTCTCATAGGCCACACCCCTTTCAAGTCTTGCAGACTCTACTAATGAGCTGATGAGTTGAATCAGGTGTGTTCAATTTGGGAGACATACAAAATATGCTGTGGTTGGATTAATAGACCTAGCAATCTCTGTATAAAAATAACATGAAGTCGTCATCAGGGCTGCACGATATATCACATGCGATATTTAATATCATTACCATCTTCATTATCAACCTGGGTTTGCGCAGCTGGTCAGTGAACAACGGCTCTGTGTGGTAAATGCTGCTCCGTGTGAAATCACGCATGTGATGGAAATGACCGCTGATAACCGGACCGGCTTTACAGACAAGATGCGCATTAAATATCGCATGTGAGATATCGTGCAGCCCTAGTCGTCATTTACAAACTCTGTAATTTGCCTCAAATTACTATAATTTTTACCCCCCTCAACAAAATAGTGGATTACTAGGTAAATATACATCCATGGCATCTAATATTTTGGTTTCATCGTTGTTTATGTTTACAAAATCAAATATTTTAGCCAGGGAATATTCAGAAATGTGGTTGACTTGACACAGAATGACCGAATATATAAATCACTCAACTTATGCCAAATCTGAGCACACTTTGAGATATTGCTGAGATCTCTTCTGAAAGCCTTTTACTCTGGGAAAACATTGGAATAGCAGGATCATTTTTGTTTTTAGGAGAATCGACTCAGATAAAAAGGTCTCACTTTTGTTTTTTCTATGATTATGAAATATAAATGAGTCATGAAAGCTTTGAGTGGTTGCTGAGGCATTGTACACCCCCGTTCAAAAGTTTGAGGTCGGTAGTGTTTTTGAAAGAAGTCTTCTGCTCACCAAACCTGCGTTTATGATAAAAAATGCAGTAATAATGTGAAATATTGTTATAACTTAAAATAACTGTTTTCTGTGAATGTGTTAAACTGTCATTTATTTCTGTGATCATCTGTATGTTCAGCATCATTTCTCCAGTCATCAGTGTCACATGATCTTCAGAAATCATAATAATATACTGATTTACTGCTCAAGAAACATTTCTGATTATTATCAATGTTGAAAACTGTTGTGCTGATGAATATTTTGTGTGGAAACTGTGATAAAGTTGATGAATATAAAGTTCAAAAGAACAGCATTTATTTGAAATATTTTTTCTTTTATGCCAAAAATCATTAGGATATTAAGTACAGATCCTGTTCCATGAAGATAGTTTGTAAATTTACTTCCATAAATATATCAAAACTTATTTTTTGATCATTAATACACATTAAGAACTTCATTTGAACAACTTTAAAGATGATTTTCTCAATATTTAGATTTTTTTCCACCCTCAGATTCCAGATTTTCAAATAGTTGTATCTCAACCAAATATTGTCCTATCATAACAAACCATACATTTATGGAAATATTATGTATTCAGCTTTCATAAATCTCAATTTAAAAAAAATTGATCCTTGTGACTGGTTTTGTGGTCCGTGATCAGAAATGGGGGGTAACAGTTAAGTTAACTAAAATCTTTTTTTAATCTAGTACCTTGTATTAATTTCGTTAATATTTGAGCGGTGATGTAACAGCGGAGGTTGTGTTCTGCTTGTTCGCAGACGGCTAACCGGCTTCCCTGGGTTTCGCTGACGTCCTCATCGCTTCACTGAAGATGGACACACTGGAGTCGGAGTTGACTTGTCCAATCTGTCTGGAGCTTTTCGAGGATCCTCTACTGCTGCCCTGCGCCCACAGCCTGTGCTTCAACTGCGCCCATCGCATTCTGGTGTCCCACTGTCCCACGCTCGACGAGTCCAGCAAACCCTACTCCGCCTTCCAGTGTCCCACCTGTCGCTATGTCATCACCCTCGACCAGCAGGGTCTAGACGGCCTCAAGCGCAACGTCACTTTGCAGAACATCATCGACCGCTTCCAGAAGGCGTCTCTGAGCGGACCGAACTCGCCGAGCGAGACACGCCGCAGCAGCCGCGATCCGTTCCCCTCGGTGGATGACGGCAGGGTCATGAGTTCACCGAGCGAAGCCGTCCAGTGCCAGTTCTGCGAGCAGGATCCGCCGCAGGAGGCGGTCAAGACCTGCGTCACCTGCGAGGTTTCGTATTGCCAGGAATGCCTGCGCGCCACTCACCCCAACAAGAAGCCCTTCACGGGACACCGGCTCACCGAACCCGTGCCGGACTCGCGCCTCAGAGGACTGGCCTGTCCCGAGCACGGCGAGGAGAAGGTCAACATGTACTGCGTGACGGATGACCAGCTGATTTGCTCGCTGTGCAAACTGGTCGGGCATCACCGTGAACACCAGGTGGCAGCACTGGGAGAGCGATTCGACAAGCTGAAGGTGAGAGGCCGGTTTACAATATTGGGCTCGTAGACCTGCACAAATTATGGATTTTATTTGTTTCTGAAAAAAATTGCAATTGCGATTTTAAAATGCAATATAATAAGAATTACTTGCATCATGTTAAGAAACAGTACAGGTGAATACGAGAATAAAAGAAAATAATAAAAACGCATACAAAGATTTCTGACTCCGTGTGCAAGGACCTTAAGAGAAGATCTGGTAGGGCTTTACAATTTGGGGAATTTTCTGATTAAAAATGGCAATTGCGATTTTAAAATGCAATATAATAAGAATAATTTACATCACGGTTAAAAACAGTAAGAGACCGTTTTCAAACATAGGGATGTAAGATGAACTGTTAGGGCTACACAATTTAAGACATTTTCTGAAAATAAAATTGCGATTTAAAATGCAAAATAATAATTTACATCACGATAAAAAATGTTAAGAGACAGTTTTCCAACATAGGGCTGTAAGAAGTGTT
>JAPDDN010000331.1:0-27500 GCA_027422405.1 Ptychobarbus kaznakovi | reverse complement strand
TGTGAATGGTATCTGGGTGGTTGCATTGATGCATGTGTAGTTAGACACACATCTGATTGATTGCATGAATTAAACTGATGTTTTGTGAATGGTTTCTGGGTGGTTGCATCGATGCATGTGTAGTTAGACACACATCTGATTGTTTGCATGAATTAAACTGATGTTTTGTGAATGGTATCTGGGTGGTTGCATTGATGCATGTGTAGTTAGACACACATATGATTGATTGCATGAGTTAAACTGATGTTTTGTGAATGGTTTCTGGGTGGTTGCATTGATGCATGTGTAGTTAGACACACATCTGATTGATTGCATGAATTAAACTGATGTTTTGTGAATAGTTTCTGGGTGGTTGCATTGATGCATGTGTAGTTAGACACACATCTGATTGATTGCATGAATTAAACTAATGTTTTGTGAATGGTATCTGGGTGGTTGCATTGATGCATGTGTAGATAGACACACATCTGATTGTTTGCATTAATTAAACTAATGTTTTGTGAATGGTATCTGGGTGGTTGCATTGATGCATGTGTAGTTAGACACACATCTGATTGATTGCATGAATTAAACTGAGTGTGGGATGCTGCAGTGGGACGATTATTTAGGGATTGTTCGGAAAAACCCTAAACCAAGTTGGTGCAATAAAAGTATTTTAGTCAACATGATACAGAAGTTAATTTAACTTAACCGACCAAACACATTTTTTTCTTTGCAAACATACTGCAACGCTCTCAACGGCAGACAATAAGTGGAAAGTAATTTGAAACGGATGAAAAAAGGAAGTCAGGGGGTTTCCTCTTGTTGGGAAGCGTATTTGTTTCTACACCTTTGTCTGGAAGCACCGCTGTTCCTTCCTGAGAAAAATCAGAGTCCACAGACAGTACAGTAATCATTTCCAGAGATCATATTTCACGGGGCTTTGTCAGATGGCTGCACTCGCTCTGTGCTTTGAAAACGAGCATGTTCTGCAGAAATATCAGCTGAGACTTGTTATCAGGCCCTTCCTTACATGGTATGCAGCTCAACTTCTTGTCCAGGCCCTTGTCATTTCCAGACTGGACTACTGCAATGCTCTTCTGGCTGGACTTCCATCAAACACAATCAAACCTTTACAAATGATTCAGAATACAGCGGCACGACTGGTCTTCAACGAGCCCAAAAAAGCCCATGTTACACCTCTCTTTATCTTCTTGCACTGGTTACCAGTTGCAGCTTGCATCAAGTTCAAGACACTGATGCTTGCATATAGAACAACCACAGGCTCAGCACCCGCCTACTTCCACTCACTATTACGAATCTACATCCCCTCCAGAAGCCCCGCCTACTTCCACTCACTATTACGAATCTACATCCCCTCCAGAAGCCCCTCCTACTTCCACTCACTATTACGAATCTACATCCCTTCCAGAAGCCCCGCCTACTTCCACTCACTATTACGAATCTACATCCCCTCCAGAAGCCCCTCCTACTTCCACTCACTATTACAAATCTACATCCCCTCCAGAAGCCCCTCCTACTTCCACTGACTATTACAAATCTACATCCCCTCCAGAAGCCCCGCCTACTTCCACTGACTATTACAAATCTACATCCCCTCCAGAAGCCCCGCCTACTTCCACTGACTATTACGAATCTACATCCCCTCCAGAAGTGCCCGCCTACTTCCACTGACTATTACGAATCTACATCCCCTCCAGAAGCCCCACCTACTTCCACTCACTATTACTAATCTACATCCTCCCCTCCAGAAGCCCCGCCTACTTCCACTCACTGTTATGAATATAACATCCCTTCCAGAAGCCCCGGCTACTTCCACTCACTATTACGAATCTACATCCCCTCCAGAAGCCCCTCCTACTTCCACTCCTCTATTACAAATCTACATCCCCTCCAGAAGCCCCGCCTACTTCCACTCACTATTACGAATCTACATCCCTTCCAGAAGCCCCGCCTACTTCCACTCACTATTACGAATCTACATCCCCTCCAGAAGCCCCGCCTGCTTCCACTCACTATTACGAATCTACATCCCCTGCAGAAGCCCCGCCTACTTCCCTCACTATTACGAATCTACATCCCCTCCAGAAGCCCCGCCTACTTCCACTCACTATTACGAATCTACATCCCCTCCTGAAGCCCCCCACCTACTTCCCCTCACTATTACGAATCTACATCCCCTCCAGAAGCCCCGCCTTCTTCCACTCACTATTACGAATCTACATCCCCTCCAGAAGCCCCACCTACTTCCCCTCACTATTACGAATCTACATCCCCTCCAGAAGCCCCGCCTACTTCCACTCACTATTACGAATCTACATCCCCTCCAGAAGCCCCGCCTACTTCCACTCACTATTACGAATCTACATCCCCTCCAGAAGCCCTGCCTACTTCCACTCACTATTACGAATCTACATCCTCTCCAGAAGCCCCGCCTACTTCCACTCACTCACTATTAAATATACATCCCTCCAGAAGCCCCGCCTACTTCCACTCACTATTACGAATCTACATCCCCTCCAGAAGCCCCGCCTACTTCCACTCACTATTACGAATCTACATCCCCTGCAGAAACCCCGCCTACTTCCATCACTATTATGAATCTACATCCCCTCCAGAAGCCCTGCCTACTTCCACTCACTATTACAAATCTACATCCCCTCCAGAAGCCCCGCCTACTTCCACTCACTATTACAAATCTACATTCCCTCCAGAAGCCCCGCCTACTTCCACTCACTATTACGAATCTACATCCCCTCCAGAAGCCCCGCCTACTTCCACTCACTTATTCGAATCTACATCCCCTCCAGAAGCCCCGCCTACTTCCACTCACTATTACAAATCTACACCCCCTCCAGAAGCCCCGCCTACTTCCACTCACTATTACGAATCTACATCCCCTGCAGAAGCCCCGCCTACTTCCACTCACTATTACGAATATACAACCCCTCCAGAAGCCCCGCCTACTTCCACTCACTATTACGAATCTACATTCCCTCCAGAAGCCCCGCCCACTTTCACTCACTATTATGAATCTACATCCCCTCCAGAAGCCCCGCCTACTTCCACTCACTATTAGAAATCTACATCCCCTCCAGAAGCCCCGCCTACTTCCACTGACTATTACGAATCTACATCCCCTGCAGAAGCCCCGCCTACTTCCACTGACTATTACGAATCTACATCCCCTCCAGAAGCCCCGCCTACTTCCACTCACTATTACGAATCTACATCCCCTCCAGAAGTCTGAGATCTGTGGGCTGTTTTCATCAGACTCTCATTCTGACGGCACCCATTCACTGCAGAGCATCCATTGCTGAGACACTGATGTGATGTTATATTTAATGAAGAAACAAACTCATCCTAATCTTGGATGACCTGACAGTGAGTAAATCTTCAGCAAATGGTCATTTTTGGCTGAACTATTCCTTCAACTGAAGTCAGCTAGATTTTCTCCTCAAAGACAAAATAGTTATAAAAGTTTCAAAAGACATCTCAAAATCTTAAACTGTGTTCAAATTGTAAATAAGCTCTCATCCGAGACAAATTATATAACTAAGCACCTTTCATTTGACTGTGAAAGAGTTCGTCTCTGAGCTATCATTGATTTGTACTCTTAGATCCCGTTTTGAAACTTCTCCAATGCCTGCTAACAATAGGAGCTCTGCTCAACATTTTCCCCAACTTTCTATGGCTCGTCACACCTGAATATGTATTGCATAAATGTTTTAGTGGTTCGGATAAAAGCCTCTATTTTTGTGCAGGCTGATGCTTTTTTGAAATGCAACTGAAGACTCTGTGGCCTAAAAAACTTAAGAGGCGCTGTAAGTGATGTTCGCCGGTCCATGCAGAGTCATGTGGGATTTTCCTTCTGCTTCATATTATAATGGCGTGTCTTTGCTCAATGCTCTGAAGATGCACTGTATAGGAAACAAAGGCTACTCTAGTGTTATCTTTACAATTGTGCGATTGTCAGCAATGTCTCCTGAGGGTCAATGATGCTAGAATTTCTTCTACATGTGTATTATTATGAACAGTCGGGATAGTTTACGCAGTTTTGCACATCTATAAATGTTGCTAAACAGGTTTAATCATCATGTATTGTAGAAACCTTGACTTGGTAATGTTAATAGTTGACCCAAAAAATGAAAATTTACTGAAAATGTGCTCACTCTCAGGTCATCCGAGATGTAGATGAGTTTGTTTCTTGATCAGATTTGAATAAATGTAGCATTGCATCACTTGCCCTCCACTGCAGTGAATGGGTGCCGTCAGAATGAGAATGAGAAACATAATTTTTCATTTTTGCGTGAACTCTTCCTTTAATGTTGATGCAAGCACTTCGACCTGCTCCTTTTCAGTATTTAGGTTAAATCAGAAATATGTTGTTGTTTTGCAGAGTGCAAAATCCTGTATCCTATGATTCACCGCTCATGATTAATTCTGCATGCATACTTCTAAATAAGCACACACACATGCACAAACACACAGGACAAAAAGGCCTGATTATGTCAAATGCATAATTTAATACTTGGTTTAATTTGTGCATTATTGCTCATCTTGAAATGACTGCATCGCTGCAATATTCATCATTGTTCCACAGTAGCCTTGTGCATAATCTGCTAGGTTTTTCCAATTGCCCAAAATGAAGTAGGATTGTTTTTCATTTGCTATTCGTGTTAAAATCCGAGATGAATAATCTGAGAACATGTATCCGGGATTAAATGTCCTATAAATCAGAGCTCTGTCAGAGAATATGATTTCCATCTCTCTGATCGTCTATTTTTAGCGTTGTGCACATTACACATGCTCTCTTTGGTCTCTTGTCATCGTTTGAACTCACTGACCTCATTTCCTAACCTTACCAATGAAACTCAAAAATCATATTTTACATGCATTTGCTGCTTTATTTACTGGCCAGACCGATTAACCATCTGATATTTGAATTACATATTTTTTAAGGATTTTTTTTTTAATATTCTGCGTTTGTTTCTAGGTCACTAAACAATTAATCAAATTAGTGTCATGTTGTGAGCATGTACATGTCTTTGTACAGACGGTTGGATATTATTTTCCAGCCGATCTTAAATTAAAAACATGATCATCAGATTGTATCAGCACTTATATACTATTAGAGCTTTTGTTCATAAGTTTAATTCGATTTTTTACATTTTCTTTTTTCATTTTAATTCTAGTTAAAGTTTTAGTAATTTTGTTGAGTTCTTGTCTTTTTTTTAGTTTTTTATGTCTATAGTTTTTGTTATTTTAGTTTTTTTAGTTTAATTTATTTTAGTATTTATACTAAATGATATACTAAATATACAAGCACGTTTTAAAATTTGTATTTTATTTCAGTTAATGTTTTCAGTTATTTCAAATAATTAAAATGTTTTTTTATATTTTATTTGTATATTTTCAGTTTTCTTTGTAATTTTAAAGTTTTGGATTTTTTTTTATTATGTGTATATCATTTATTTTTAGTTTTAGTTATTTTAGTATTTCACATAAAACAAAATGAGAAATGTTACTTGGGCAACTATATACATTTTTTTGAGGGTTTTAATTTTATTTCAGTTGATTTATTGTTTTAATTCTTATTTTATATTTTCAGTTTTCATTTTAATGTTAAAGTTTTAGTAATTTAGTTGTTTTCATAACTTTATTAGTATTTTTTGTTATATCTGCATAGTTTTGCACTTAAAAAAGATAAATTTTGCCTTCACAACCAGCTGAAATAAAATACGTTTTTTATATTTTATCTTATTTCAGTTAGTGTTTTTCTTATTTTAAGTAATGAAACTCTTTTTTTTTTTTTTACAGTTTTCGTAAATTTGTTCGTTTGTAGATTACATTTTTTATAAAAAAAATGTAAAAAAAAATAAAATATGTTATTTCAGTTAATATTTGTTATATTGTAAGTAATTAAAATATTTGGTTTTAGTTTTAGATAATAACCCTGCATTAAAGCATGCATGCTCACTTTCACTAATAAATAATATAATCTGATAATATCGCTGTAGCTGTAATATTTTGTATTAAACGTGCAAAAGGCAAAATAAAAGCGCTTTCACTCATGGTCTCAGACGTTTGGTCTGCACTGCTCGTGTGAAGCAGAAATGAGGTTGGAGCTTTTTTTAATACCAAATCCGTGGCAGACGCTCCCCCCCCCCCCCTCCCCCACGAGGCCCGCGGGCACGCCACGTTTGACGAGCTTAACGACAGACCGGAGCACCAGTGCATGAGTCGCGCTTCAGACGAAAACACCGGCTTCTCCAAACTCAATTATGGATGTAGGATATTTGGTAGATGATTCAGTTTTGCTGTTTTCCCTCAGTGAGCCGATATGATATGAACAGGCTGTTGTTGTGTTTCTCCGCAGCACATGTTGGATTCCAACCTCAGCAATCTGATCAAGAGGAACAGCGAGCTGGAGAACCTGATGGCCAAGCTGATCCAGACGTGTCAACGTGTGGAGGTAAAGCATTACCACAGCTCTACATGACATTACATTCACTTCAGTGTTTCTTTTACTCGTTCATCACAGAATACAAACACCTGTAAGCTGGAAAACATCTTTATGTTACAGTAATTCCTTCAAACTTTTATTAAAGTTACACTCGTTTTGTTGTGTTTTCGTGATTATTTGTTCCATTGTAGTTTTTAGTTTTAGATGTTTTAGAATTTCAACTAAAGGAAAATGAGAAATGTTGCCTTGGCCAGCAAAAATAAAGTACTTTTTAAAAATTGTATTTCATTTCAGTTAATGTTTATCTTATTTCAAGTAATGAAAATGTTTTTTATAGTTGCTGTTTTAGATGCAATTTTTATATTTTCAGTTTTCGTGTTAATTTTAAAGTTTTAATAATTATTTATTCTGTGATTAAAAAATTTATTTATTTATGATATCTATATAGTTTTAGTTATTTTGTGATTTCAAATAAATTGCAATGAGAAATGTAGATTAAATAAAGTATATTTAAATAAATAAAAAATTTCAGTTAATCTTATTTGAAGTAATGACATTTTTTATAGTTTTAGATTTTATATTTCCAGTTTTAGTTACTGTTTTAGTAATATTGTTGTTTTTGTAATTGTATTAGTTTTTATGTGATGTCTATATAGTTTAAGTTTGCCTTGGCAAATAGCTCAAATAAAATACGTTTAGTTGTATTTTAAAGACATTAAGCCTATTTTTAAGCTTATTTTAGGCATTATTTTGAGATTATTAGTCCGTTTATAATGAAGCAAGTCACGTTTTTTAACTTAAGTTTGTTTTTTTAAAGCTAGACCGCTGTTATTCTGCTTTTATTATGCTGATATTTTGATTATTATTATGAATAAATATGACTTTTTATAAAACATTGATGTATTTTATGATATCACTGTTGTTTTTGTTTTATATAACCACATGTCACCTGATGTAACATGATTTTAGGCATGCAGTGTCCCGCTACCGGCCTCCACGTGATTAATTTTGATTGCATTGTTTTTATTTCAGCACAATGCGGCTCATCAGGAGAGCAAGCTGACAGAAGAGTGCGACACGCTGATGAACATCGTACAGCAGAGACGACAAACCATCGGCACGAAGATCAAAGAAGGAAAGGTAACGGAGCAATAATGCATTAAATTGATCAGAAGTGACCGTAAAGACATAATGTCACAGTATATTTCTATTTCAAATAAATGCTGTTCTGTTGAACTTTCTATTCATCTGTGAATACTGAAAATAAAATATATCAGTGTTTCCCCAAAAATATTGTGCAGCACAACTGTTTTTAGCATTGATAATAATCAGAAATGTTTCTCGAGCAGCAAATCAGCATATGTGACTCTTGAGCACAAAACCAGTGTTAAGTCGTTGGGTATATTTGTAGCAGTAGCCAAAAATGCATCAAAATTATCAATTTTTCTTTTATGTCAAAAATCATTAGGATATTAAATAAAGATCATGTTCCATGAAGATATTTTGTAAATTTCTTACTGTAAATATATCAAAACTGAATTTTTGATTAGTAATATGCATTGCTAATAACTTAATTTGAACGACTTTAAAGGTGATGTTCTCAATATTTAGATTTTTTTTTTTGCATCCTCAGATTCCAGATTTTCTAATATTTGTATCTCAGACAAATATTATCCTACAAACCATACATTAATGGAGAGCTTATTCAGATGACGTATAAATCTCAATTTCAAAAAATTTACCCTTATGTGATCCAGGGTCACACAGAATGATTTCTGAAGATCATGTGACACTGAAGACTGGCGTAATGAAGCTTTTATCACGGGCATAAATTACATTTGAACAGATATTGACATAGAAAACAGCTGTTTTAAATCGTTAAAATATTTCTCAATTTTACACAAAATCTTTCCCGGTCTTATTGTGCACGATTCATCAGTTATTCCACAAAACAAAGGTGGACTTTTATGCCGAGTTGTTCTTAAACGAGGAGAATTTCTCTCGGTTTCTTCCTCACCGCTTGTGAATGTATTACCAAACCAGAGGATTCGCTCCTCAGACCTTCTGATATTTCAGTTTGATTTCATTTTATTCAGAGCCCACTGGTCTTGTTTTAATCAGACGCTCGATTCCATTTCACAGAAAACAAAACTTCATATCTAATGTCATTTAGTTTCTCAAGTAAATATGTCTTGATTTAAGAAACATATTTAGACATGTGCTGGAAAATAAGACAAAGAAACTGAGGAAGATATTCATTCTTTGCAGTGTGATCAAACCATACAATAAAAGATATTTCCATATTTTCTAACAGTTGGGAGCAGAGCTATTTGAAAACGTGTTTTTATAGTTTTATTTGTAACACTTTATAATAAGGTTCATTAGTTAACATGAACTAAGAATGAATAATACTTCTACAGCATTTATTAATCTTATTTAATGTTCATTTCAACATTTACTAATGCATTATTAAAATCACAAGTTGTGTTTGTTAACAGTAGTTAATGCACCATGAACTAATATTAATAAACAATGAACGACTGTATTATTATTATTATTAACTAACATTAACGACGATTAATAAATAGTGTAATAAATGCATTTGTTCATGTTAGTTAATACATTAACTAATGTTATCAAATGACACCTTATTGTAAAGTGTTACCGTTGTATTTATATATTTTCAGTATTCAGTTTAATTAGTCATTTATATTGCATAATTTTTATTATTGTTTTTTTTAATGATGTCTATGTGGTATTTTAGTACTTCAACTAGCTCAAATAAAAATGTAAAAAGTTTATTTTTAATATTTTATTTTATTTCAGTTAATTCAGTTTCAAGTAATGATTTTTTTACGTGGTTTTAGAGTTTTATTAAAATGTTCAGTTTTCTATTTAATCATAGTTGAAATTTTCTGTCTTCGTAAACATTTACATTTAGAGACCATATTGTGTTCCCTTAAATGTATTCCTTATTTTCTTTGTCTTAAAGAAGTCTTGAACTTTACCTTCATCAAACCTGCAGAAACCCTGTTTTATATCTGATGACAAAATGGATAATCTTTTTTCATAGTAATTTGGTGGGAACAAGAACAGCAACTATTGATGCAGGTTTGGCAGAGCTGGCCATGACGCGTGTTTGTCTGTTTCTAGGTGGTTCGCTTGAGAAAGCTAGCGCAACAGATCGCTAACTGTAAGCAGTTTGTGGAGAGATCGTCCTCGCTCATCACTCAAGCCGATCTGGTTCTGAAAGAGACGGATCACGCTCGATTCCTGCAGACCGCAAAGAGCGTCTCAGAGCGGTGAGCACACTTCATGCAAAAGCCGTAATGTCAGTCTGGAGCCAAACTACAGAAAAAAAACTAGTGCAATCGTGCTTTTAAATCTAAAAAGTACCTGTGTAAAGGTGCGTTCACACCAGACGCGAATGAAGCGTTACGCGCGAATGATTTACATGTTAAGTCAATGCAAAGACGCGATAGACAATCCTGCGGCGCTATTTGCGCGAATGAGGCGGCGCGAATTGAGCGTTTGGGGCGTTTGATGCGCGAATCGCGCGAGTTGAAAAATCTGAACTTTGGCGGATATTCGCGCCGCGTTAACCAATCAGGAGCTTGCTCTAGCAGTGACGTCATTACGAGCGGAGGCAGAAAATCCGAAACAACAATGGAGGACAAATTAATCTGGTTGTATGTGGGTACCCGGAGCTGTACGATACTACTTCGTACTTTTACAAAAACAGGAATAAATTTAGCAACGAGACTGGAGCTGCCTGCAGAAGCCCCTCCCATGATGCGAATTCACGTCTGTTGTGTAGTGAATTTCACTCGCGAATGAGGAGTATTTCACGCGCGAATGAAGAGTATTTCACGCGCGAATGAAGAGTATTTCACGCGCGAATGAAGAGTATTTCACGCGCGAATGAAGAGTATTTCACGCGCGAATGAAGAGTATTTCGAATGAGTATTTCACACGCGAAAGGAGTATTCCACGTGCGAATGAAGAGTATTTCACGCGCGAATGATGAGTATTTCACACGCGAATGAAGAGTATCACGCACAAATTAAGCAAATTTTACGCGCGAATGAAGCGAGTAAACTCAAAATGTTCAAGCGTCCAACTACGCGCGAATAGCGATTTATTCGCTTCATTCGCGTCTGGTGTGAACGCACCTTTACTAGGTCTCATTCACATTTAACATAAAGTTATACATCAAACCTTTGCTATCTTCGCATGTCTTAACCAGTGTCGGGGAAAGTTACTTTTAAAAGTAATGCATTACAATATTGCGATACTCCCTAAAAAAGTAACTAATTACGTTACTTAGTTACTTTTTATTGAAAGTAATTTTATGTTACTTTTCAAATCTGGGCAGGCCTTGCTTGTTTGTTTTTAATATAAAAAACTTATTTTACAAATATAAAAGTCCTTTCACAGCAAAAGTGAAATGAATCCGCCTCGGGCTGAAGGAAATGTAAATTCACGTCTGTACAGTAGAGGGCGCCGCTCAAACGAATCACATGAAGAATATGACGCAGGAGAAGAAAGTTCAACGCTATTCAGCAATAACAAAAATCAAACACATATGTGTCATTGGGTTGAATTGGATCATCAGTATCAAAGACATTGGTTAATAAAATGGAATTCAATACTAATTATATTTGTCTTATTTTACATATTGAATTATTGCAGGTTTGTATAATATTCAGAGTTTGCATTTGACTGTTTTTATTCATTTTGAGGAATACTGAATCTGTTTTTGTGCAGTGAGATGAGTAAATACATTCATATTTAGTCTATAAGATCATGTCTCTGCACTTATTCCTGATTTCTCTCAACATGGCAACACGAGCTGTCAGTCAAGAGTAAGGCATGGGAAACAAAGTAACTCCTTCTAAATTCAAAAGTAATGCATTACTTTACTAGTTACTTAAAAAAGTAATCCGATTACGCAACTTGCGTTTCTTGTAATGCATAACCCCCAACACCGGGCTTAACCTATTTCATGTCTGAAATATAATTACAGAGTCTCGATGGCGACGGCGTCCTCACAGATCCTGATCCCAGAGATCAACCTGAACGACGCGTTCGACGCGTTCACACTGGACTTCTCCCGAGAGAAGAAGATGCTGGAGGGTCTGGATTATCTTACAGGTCAGGTCACGGCGTCAGATCCGTGCAGAGCAGTCATGTGCAGCATGCAGCTAGATGCTGCTTTAAAGGTGCAGTGTGTCGATTTTAGCGGCATCTAGAGGTTGAGGTTGCAAAATGCAACTAACGGCTCAAGGTGCGTTCACACCAGATGCGAATGATGCGAATCGTGCGAATGATTTACATGTTAAGTCAATGCAAAGATGCGATAGAGAATCCTGTGGCGCTATTCACGCGAATCGAATCGCGCGAGTTGAAAAATCTGAACTTTGGCGGATAGCGTCATCAGGAGCGCTCAGCAGTGACGCCATTGCAGAGGCAGAAAATCCGAAACAACAATGGAGGACAAATTAGTCGTGGTTGTATGTGGATCTGTATATACATCTTGAGGAATAAATTTTGCACGAGACTGGAGCTGCCTTGACGCGAATTCGCGTCTGTTGTGTAATTTCACGCGCGAATGAAACGAGTAAACTCAAAATGTTCAAGCGTACGCGCGAATAGCGTGATTTATTCGCTTCAGTCACGTCACGCACCTTCAGTCCCCCCCTCCCTTTAGAGAAGCTACGATACAGGCTAAGATGCATCGTCTGAGACCGCAGAGAACAATGAGCTTTCTTTACAAAGTTAAATTAATGAATTATATTTACTGTAGAAACACAGTGACGACGTCCATGTAAAGGGACCCGTGGTGTATGTAGATATAAACTGCTCATACTAAAGTAATAAAAACATAACGGTTCATTATGTAAGGTCTTTATACTCCTCTGAAAACATAGTTATGTATATTATATTGCATTTCAGTCTATAGATCATCCTAAATATTACACAGTGCACCATTAAAGCTTAAACAGAAACATCTCAGTCATGCTTTTAATGTTTTAGAACGAAGTCTCTTCTGTTCACCGGAGCTGCTTTTATTTGATCAAAAGCACAGTAAGAATTGTGAGATATTATTAGAGTTTAAAACAGCTGTTTTATATGTGAATAAATGTTAAACTCTAATTTATTTCTGTGATGCGCAGCTGTATTTTCAGCATCATTACTCCAGTCTTCAGTGTCACATGATCTTCAGAAATCATAATAATATACTGATTTACTGCTCAAGAAACACTTCTGATTATTATCAATGTTGAAAATATTTCTGTGGAAATTGTGAAACACTAACATTCAAAAATTTGGGGTCAGCAAATAAATTAGTTTTATTCATCAAAGATGCATTAAATTTACCAAAAATGGTCGTACGGACATTCATGTATCTATTCATCTGTAAATCCTGAAAAATAAAATTAGCCGTTTCCGCACATATATATATATCATATTTATATAACACTATATTGAGTTCATCACATTTATATAACTCTATATGGAGTTCATCACATTTATATAACTCTATATGAAGTTCATCACATTTATATAACTCTATATGGAGTTCATCACATTTAATATAACACTATATGGAGTTCATCACATTTATATAACTATATGAGTTCATCACATTTATATAACTCTAATGGAGTTCATCACATTTATATAACACTAAATGAAGTTCATCACATTTATATAACTCTATATGGAGTTCATCACATTTATATAACTATATGAGTTCATCACATTTTATATATGGAGTTCATCACATTTATATAATATATGGAGTTTCATTTATATAACTCTATATGGAGTCCATCACATTTATATAACACTATATGGATCATCAATTTATATAAACTATATGGAGTTCATCACATTTATATAACTCTATATGGAGTTCATCACATTTATATAACTCTATATGAGTTCATCACATTTATATAACTCTATATGGAGTTCATCACATTTATATAACTCTATATGGAGTTCATCACACTCTATATGGAGTTCATCACATTTATATAACACTATATGGAGTTCATCACATTTATATAACTCTATATGGAGTTCATCACATTTATATAACTCTATATGGAGTTCATCACATTTATATAACTATATGAAGTTCATCACATTTATATAACTCTATATGGAGTTCATCACATTTATATAACTCTATATGGAGTTCATCACATTTATATAACTCTATATGGAGTTCATCACATTTATATAACTCTATATGGAGTTCATCACATTTATATAACTCTATATGGAGTTCATCACATTTATATAACTCTATATGGAGTTCATCACATTTATATAACTCTATATGAAGTTCATCACATTTATATAACTCTATATGGAGTTCATCACATTTATATAACTCTATATGGAGTTCATCACATTTATATAACTCACATTTATATCTATATGGAGTTCATCACATTTATATAAGTTCATCACATTTATATAACTCTATATGGATGGAGTTCATCACATTTATATACACTATATGGAGTTCATCACATTTATATAACACTATATGGAGTTCATCACATTTATATAACTCTATATGGAAGTTCATCACATTTATATAACTATATGAAGTTCATCACATTTATATAACACTATATGGAGTTCATCACATTTATATAACTCTATATGAAGTTCATCACATTTATATAACTCTATATGGAGTTCATCACATTTATATAACTCTATATGGAGTTCATCACATTTATATAACACTATATGGAGTTCATCACATTTATATAACTCTATATGGAGTTCATCACATTTATATAACTCTATATGGAGTTCATCACATTTATATAACTCTATATGGAGTTCATCACATTTATATAACTCTATATGGAGTTCATCACATTTATATAACTCTATATGGAGTTCATCACATTTATATAACTCTATATGGAGTTCATCACATTTATATAACTCTATATGGAGTTCATCACATTTATATAACACTATATGGAGTTCATCACATTTATATAACTCTATATGGAGTTCATCACATTTATATAACTCTATATGTTCATCACATTTATATCTATATGGAGTTCATCACATTTATATAACTCTATATGGAGTTCATCACATTTATATAACTCTACATGGAGTTCATCACATTTATATAACACTATATGGAGTTCATCACATTTATATAACACTATATGGAGTTCATCACATTTATATAACACTATATGGAGTTCATCACATTTATATAACTCTATATGAAGTTCATCACATTTATATAACTCTATATGAAGTTCATCACATTTATATAACACTATATGGAGTTCATCACATTTATATAACTCTATATGAAGTTCATCACATTTATATAACTCTATATGAAGTTCATCTGTGGCAGAATCAGTTAAAGGGAGTATGTAGCGATGTTGTGATAGTATTGAGGCCGATGGTCTTGTCAGAGAGTCATGTGTGAAGCAGATGAAGTAGATTCTCTCAGAGCTCTGTGTGTTTCTGTTTTATCTCCGTGAGCTCCTTTATTCTGCGTCGCGGCAGACGGCCAGCTCGAGGGCGTCCTCAAACACACCGTCTGCTTTCCTTCTCTGCCAACTGCTCGCTGTGTCTGCACACAATCACTTCATGCTAATAATAGTAACGTCATCCACATTTATACCATATGTGTGCTCTATAAAGCATGAAACATTGTATGCCAAAACAAGAGCGTTAAGGATTCTAGCTATGTAAGCTCGATTTGATGTTGAGTAAACTGTAATACATTTAATATTATATACTATTATTATTTATTAGTTGGTTATAATTTAGTTTTTTTGCATAGTTTTTTTGTAAAATATTATATTAGTAACTTGTATATATTCTATTCTCTTTTTTTGCTCAGGATTATGTATCTTCAAAAATAATTACTTAATTATATAGTAAATAATAATAATACTTAAATAATATATAAAAGTAAATAATACATATATATATATATATATATATATATATATATATATATAATATATACATACACAGAGAGAGAGGCAAATAGAGTTATTTTGTATTAATATTTTTATTCAGTTTTCATTTTAATTTGAATTAAAATTAGTAGTTTTGTTGCATTTTTGTCACTTTTTAATAGTGTTCATATACATTTTATATATATATATTTTTTTTAAGTTTTAGGTATTTTAGTACATCAAGTTAAACTAAATTTAAAGGAGAAATATTATACAAAATCAATTAGATTTTATTTCAGTTTACATTTATTATATACAAAGATTTTTTTTTTTATGGTTTTAATTTCAGTTTCACATTTCATTTGATTTAATCTATATTAATCATTAATTAATTCATTAATTCATTAATTAATTAATTCATTAATTATTCATTCGTTCATTCATTCATTTGTTCGTTTGTTCATTCTTCTATTTAGCTCAGAATAAAGCATTTACAGTATTAATGGAAGAGGCTGTGTTTTATTGTATTTTTACATTTATACAGTAAAATAAAAAATAAATCATAATGCAAAACAAACACGTTTCAGGTTCTCAGTGTCGCTGTGAGGGCAAAAGTGTGAGAAACATAACCATAAACTATCATCTTCTACAGTACATTTGACATTTTTGGGTCAAACGCTGTCATGGTGCAAGAGTTTGAAGATCATTTCTTCCTCATGAAGTGAGATCTTAGAAACGATTACTGTAGCTAGCATTTGTTTATGTCCACCACATTACATGTTGCAGTAAGTATGCACAACACTTGCACATTTGCAATGCATTAGCTTTGGCGTCTGCATGTGGAAAGAGTGTGTCTGGCCTCTTGCATGCAGTATTTGAGTACACACTACACATGTGTGACCTGAATGTTTTGTCTTCTGTCACAGCTCCGAATGCTCCCACTATCCGCGAGGAGCTTTGCACGGCGTCTCACGACACCATCAGCGTTCACTGGACATCAGAAGATGAGTTCAGCGTGGTTTCATACGAGCTGCAGTACACCATCTCCACCGGCCAGACTAACGTCGTCAGTAAGTGAACGAGCCAAACCCGCTCCAGGATACAAACAGAACACATCCATGCATACTGACGGAATATTTCTGTAATGTTTTCATCTACTGACACATACTGACAATAAATGTATAGCCTGAATTCTGTAATGCTTTGGATAAAAGCGTTCTAAATCATAATAAATTATTTACTTCATTTTATTAGCTTAATTTATTTCTTTTAATTCAGCTTTATTTCAAATCATTAATTCCAAAAATGTTGTTATCGTTTTAGTATGTTTGTTTTTCTTCTTTTTTAGTGACTTTGACCTCACAGTAACATCATTTGGGGTTTTATGGATAGATTAATAAATATATAGCTGTTATTTGTTTTTATTTCAGTGTAAATAGTTGCCATGGCAACTTGAGATGCACAATATTGGATTTTTGCAGATATCCGATGTGCCCATATTTTTAACTAATTTTGGCCGATGTCGATACAGCTATATTTCCTTTGTGTGGAAATTATAAGCAAATTATTTGTGCAAATTAAGCACATATAAGCAAATATGTGCAAATTATTTTAATTTAGTTTCGTTTTTAACAAGAACTTATTTTTTTGAATTAAGTAAACAACAATGAAGTTATTTTATAATGAGAGTACATTGAAGCTTTGAAAATTACTATAAATAAACTATATATATATATATATATCAATCGCTGCATTTTTTTCAGAAAAAGATGCTGTGGTAACCTTAACATTTTATTTTAAGATTTAACATTTGTAGATGCTCTAAAGCAAAAGAGTTGTACAAATTCTGAAAATATTTTAGAGCTCATAATTTGTTTAAAAAAATATAACACATTACACATTAATGAAGAAATGAGTATATCTAAAATAATTTAATTTAAAAGTGTCATGTTTGTGATTTTTTTGGTTCATGTAAGCAATAGCTTCTGACCTTTAAATCAAAACACACTCATGATTTTATGGCATCAATTACTGCTTTATTTAATCAGAACCAAGTCTAAATGCTATTTGTGTATTTTACTTTAAGTAGGCCCCCTGCGGAATTAAATCTCCTTCCCGAACGGGCATTAGGACCCGGGGGAGGCTGCCGCTGCACGTGCTGTTACTGTTTCCTCTATCATACACCGAACAGCATCCAAAACAGTCAGATATTCATCATTCAGACAAGAACGAGCCACACTGCTGACGTGATCTAATCTCTAGCACACGCTGAGCACATGTGAGCTAACGTAGACTATTCCTCTAATCGGCAAAACATATCGGCACCGTTTATCATATCAGGCCGATATTTACATTTAAATTATATTCCGATATCAGTCTGATAATATCGTGCATCCCTAATGGCAACATGTTTTTAAAGTTTATGTTTTCATCAAATATTTGTATTTTATTTTCATTTCAGTTAATTAATTAAATTGATTTTTAATAATATTAGTAGGGTTTTTTCTTTATGTTTAATGACTTTGACCTAAAATTATTTAGGAATTCCTGGATGGATAAATAAATATTTAACGTTTCTTTATTTTTATTTCATTTTTAGTATGATTATTTTTTTTTATTAATTTCAGTACTTAATCTTAAAACATATTTCCGGTCAGGTTTTTTTAAGTTTATGTTTTATCACATTTTTATTTTATTTTATTTCAACCTTATATCAACTTTATTTCAATCAATTAATTAAATTAACTTTTAGAGGTTTCTTTTTACATTTAATTACTTTTACCTCATAAAACAAAAATTATTATTACATTATTACAATTTATTTTATTTCCTAGATTTAACTTCTATTCATTTTTTATTTCAGATTTAGTTTGATTAACTTTAGTACTTCAACTTAAAGCATATTTAATTGGATGTTTTTTATTGAATATTATTATAATTATTTATTTAATTCATTGTTTTAGTATTTTTAGCTTTATTTCAGTTTTATACCATCTCCACCAGCCAGGCTAACGTCGTCAGTAAACAAACCGAGCCGAAACTCGGTCCAGATGACCATCTGTCAAACACAGTATCCGTGTGTAATGTCATTATGTGCAAAACGAGAAATCGAATCAACCCTCGCTGGGATTTTATTAGGAATCCAGCACTTTATAAAGCGCTGCAGGGGCCGGGATGGTGTTACGACACGAAAGCAAACACAATCCAGCTTGAAATCCCCCAGAAATATGTGTTTGAGTTCAGTATGAGCGTAGAAGTGTGGCTTAGAGCAGATTATACTGCGGGACCGAGAGCGCTTTCTGAGTCAATCAGGTCACAGTGGACTTAAAGCACAATTCAGCGCTGGTGTCCGGCAGATCTGAGGACGAACACAGAGCCAAAGCACCACAAAACACCGCTAACAAGTCATGCATTTCAATGCAATTATTTAGATCTTCAGATTGCAAGAATTAATGTGTTGCAAATCTTTTCCTAAAATCACAACGCCGCACACAACCACTGCTCAACAAAAATGTATTTAGCTATAAAGAAAAGAAATCATGTAATGTAATCAGTGTAGGTGATAGTCAGTATGTCGGCAAGTGTGTGTAAGTAGTACCAATAACAACAGTCCAAACAAACTCAAAACCCAAACGTCCGATCTAGAGAGAGATGAATCAAAACGGGAACTCCTCCGGTAACCTCTATATCCCGTGTGTTCTCCGGCAGACTCATGCGTAAACGCCAACAAACAACTATACGCCATTGTTCCTACGAGTCCCTTTAAAGCCCGTCGGTTTAGTCCAGGTGCAACGCCTCGTCAGCCAATCACCTGTAACTCAGGAATAAACACAGACTCACCGAGACGTTACAGAATACTAAATCAACCACTTTCTGCATTATTAGTGACATTTTATTTGCAGCTTTAGTTGCATTATTTGCAATGTGCAACTTGATTTTTTTTGTTATATTTTCACAATTTCTCTGCCAAAAAAAAGTTAAACTGGGGGAGTCAACATTAATCCAAATATCCAATTAACACAATACTGAATATAATATATATTATATATAATATTTGCCTGATTTCAACAGAAGATTTAAATTAAATATTTTAAGTTATATTTTAAAAAAAGCAACAATAGACAAAAATGTAATTTCTTTTCAAAATTGTCAAAATTCTGGTGCCTGCATCAAACACAATTCTGTATTTTCAGGAAACTAGAATTATAAGTATTTCTATAATGGTGTCTGCCGCATATTCAGTCATCTTGATTTGCAAAAATCAGAAACAAGTTTCACGAAGAAGCAAGTGGAGCTTGTTTCTTAATTTTAGTATTTCAACTTAAAACATATTTCAGTTCATTATTTTTAAGCTTAGGTATTTTTCATTTTATTTTATCTTATCTTGTTTTATTTTATTTTCAACTTTATTTCAGTTAATTAATTCAATTCATTTGGATGGCTTTATTCATCTATCAAACACTTGATGGATAAATGAAGAATGTGCTTTTATTTGATTTAGTTTGATTAATTGTATTATTTTTAAACATATTTAAGTTCATGTTTTTTTTAAGTTTAAGTTTTTCAGCAGTTTTAATCTTTTTATTTTACACCAAGATTTCTCAAGGCTTTTAAGTCTGAAATTATTTTTTGATTTATGATTTACTTTTCAAACTTCATTTTAGTAAAAAACAATTAATGAATATTTTTTTTCAACTAAAATGAATTCTTGAATATTTATTTTGGAAAAATGGCCCATGGCATCATTGTGAATAGCTGGATATGTTGTACACATGGTCACGGTGAGCGTTGCTCTAATAGAAACGTGCGTGATGATTCACAGATTGTGTTAAACGTGCGTGACGTTTCAGGTCTGTGTAACTCGATGGACAGCTGGATGATCGTGCCCAACATTAAGCAGAATCACTACACGGTTCACGGCCTGCAGAGCGGCACCAAGTACATCTTCCTCGTGAAGGCCATGAATCAGGCTGGAAGCCGCAGCAGCCCGCCGGCCAAACTCAAGACCAACAGTGAGTCTTTCTGCCGTCAGATCACTGACACAACACTGCAGTACAGCCAGAGTGATTTCACCATTACTCAGCACTTCATATGTGTTCAGATCACCGACACAACACTGCAGTACAGCCAGAGTGATTTCACAATTACTCAGCACTTCATATGTGTTCAGATCACCGACACAACACTGCAGTGACAGCCAGAGTGATTTCCCACCATACTCATCACTTCATATGTTGTTTCATCACCGACACAACACTGCAGTACAGCCAGAGTGATTTTCACCATTACTCAGCACTTCATATGTGTTCAGAAGCACTGATGACACAACACTGCAGTACAGTCAGAGAGTGATTTCACCATTACTCAGCACTTCATATGTGTTCAGATCACCGACACAACACTGCAGTACAGCCAGAGTGATTTCACCATTACTCATCACTTCATATGTGTTCAGATCACCGACACAACACTGCAGTACAGCCAGAGTGATTTCACCATTATCTCAGCCCTTCATATGTGTTCAGATCACAGACACAACACTGCAGAGTAGCAGCCAGAGTGTGCCCCTTTACTCAGCACTTCATATGTGTTTCAGATCACCGACACAACACTGCAGTACAGCCAGAGTGATTTCACCATTACTCAGCTCTTCATATGTGTTCAGTCACCGACACAACACTGTAGTACAGCCAGAGTGATTTCACCATTACTCAGCACTTCATATGTGTTCAGATCACGGACACAACACTGCAGTACAGCCAGAGTGATTTCACCATTACTCATCACTTCATATGTGTTCAGATCACCGACACAACACCGTAGTACAGCCAAGTGATTTCACCATTACTCAGCACTTCATATGTGTTCAGATCACTGACACAACACTGCAGTACAGCCAGAGTGATTTCACCATTACTCATCACTTCATATGTGTTCAGATCACCGACACAACACTGCAGTACAGCCAGAGGGATTTCACCATTACTCATCACTTCATATGTGTTCAGATCACCGACACAACACTGCAGTACAGCCAGAGTGATTTCACCATTACTCAGCACTTCATATGTGTTCAGATCACCACAACACTGCAGACAGCCAGAGTGGATTCACCATTACTCAGCACTTCATATGTGTTCAGATCACCGACACAACACTGCAGTAACAGGCAGAGTGATTTCACCATTACTCATCACTTCATATGTGTTCAGATCACCGACACAACAGCAGCAGGGTACAGCCAGAGTGATTTCACCATTACTCAGCACTTCTTATGTGTTCAGATCACCGACACAACACTGCAGTACAGCCAGAGTGATTTCACCATTATTTCAGCACTTCATATGTGTTCAGATCACCGACACAACACTGTAGTACAGCCAGAGTGATTTCACCATTACTCAGCACTTCATATGTGTTCAGATCACCGACACAACACTGTAGCTGTACAGCCAGAGTGATTTCACCATTACTCAGCACTTCATATGTGTTCAGATCACCGACACAACACTGCAGTACAGCCAGAGTGATTTCACAACGACTCAGCACTTCATATGTGTTCAGATCACCGACACAACACTGCAGTACAGCCAGAGTGATTTCACCATTACTCAGCACTTCATATGTGTTCAGATCACCGACACAACACTGCAGTACAGCCAGAGTGATTTCACCATTACTCAGCACTTCATATGTGTTCAGATCACCGACACAACACTGCAGTACAGCCAGAGTGATTTCACCATTACTCAGCACTTCATATGTGTTCAGATCACAGACACAACACTGCAGTACAGCCAGAGTGATTTCACCATTACTCAGCACTTCATATGTGTTCAGATCACCGACACAACACTGCAGTACAGCCAGAGTGATTTCACCATTACTCAGCACTTCATATGTGTTCAGATCACCGACACAACACTGCAGTACAGCCAGAGTGATTTCACCATTACTCAGCACTTCATATGTGTTCAGATCACAGACACAACACTGCAGTACAAGCCAGAAGTGATTTCACCATTACTCAGCACTTCATATGTGTTCAGATCACAGACACAACACTGCAGTACAGCCAGAGTGATTTCACCATTACTCTCAGCACTCATATGTGTTCAGATCACAGACACAACACTGCAGTACACCAGAGTGATTTCACCATTACTCAGCTTCATATTGTTTCAGATCACAGACACAACACTGCAGTACAGCCAGAGTGATTTCACCATTACTCAGCACTTCATATGTGTTCAGATCACAGACACAACACTGCAGTACAGCCAGAGTGATTTCACCATTACTCAGCACTTCATATGTGTTCAGATCACAGACACAACACTGCAGTACAGCCAGAGTGATTTCACCATTACTCAGCACTTCATATGTGTTCAGATCACAGACACAACACTGCAGTACAGCCAGAGTGATTTCACCATTACTCAGCACTTCATATGTTCAGTTTTATATTCATTTATGTTTTCAGCTTTATTCATATGTTATAGTTTTTATTGTTTAGTTTTTTTAGTATTTAGGTTTAACTTATTTTTTTATTTAAGTTTTAGTTTTATTAATGTTAGTACTTCAAATTAACCATATTTCAATTCTATTATTTTTATGGAAACATTTCTCATTGTATTAATTTTTTCATCTAATATTTATTTGATTTGATTTAATTACTTCAGCTTCGTGTACTACATTTTATTTTATTTCAGCTTCATTTCAATTAATTAAATACTTTTTTATAGTTTAGTAGTTTTTTATTATGTTTAGTGACTTTGACCTTTAATTTATTTTTTATTTCAGTTTTAGTTTTATTAATTTTAGTACTTCAACTTAAACATATTTCAATTCAATTAGTTGTCATGGAAACATTTCTCATTTAAATTTTTTTTAATTTGAGCGTTTTAATCTAATATTTATTTTATTTTCAGCTTCTTAAATTAGTTGCCATGTCAACATGTCTAATTTTCATTACCATTTTTAAGTTTAGATTTGTCATCTAATATTTAATTAAATTAAATTTGTTTCAGCTTCATTTTATTTTATTTCAGCATTATTTCAATGTATTAATTAAATACAATTTTTAATTGTTGTCTTTTTTTTGTCTTTTATGTTTTGTATCTTTGACCTTTGTAGTACATTTTATTTCAGATGTTTAGAATTTTTAGCTTTTATTTATTTTTATTTCAGTTTTAGCTTTATCATGTATAGTACTTCAACATATTTCAGTTCAGTCATTTGTCCTGGCAGCATTTCTATATTCATGCAAGTTAATCTAATAATGAATAATCTTATTAATCTAGTATTTGAGCTTTATTAATGAAGTAATTAGTTGTGTGAGTTCAGTGAGCTGTAGGATCAGCTGTGATTGTTTGTGATTGGCAGGTCAGCCGTTCAAGCTCGACCCAAAGTCGGCCCACAGGAAGCTGAAGGTGTCACATGACAGTCTGACGGTGGAGCGGGACGAAGCCTCGTCGATGAAGAGCCAGGCTCAGGACCGCTTCGGCAGCACGGGGAACTACGGCGTGACGGGGAACGTGTTCATCGACAGCGGACGCCATTACTGGGAGATTCTGATCGGAGGAAGCACGTGGTAAACGCTCACAGAGCCGTGTCAGAAGACACATGTATTCAACTGCAGTGATATGACGATGATGTTTTGTCACTTAACAATATATTGGAATAGAGGCAGGGTTATAGTTATGTTTATATATTAGCATATTATTTACTACTGTTTTGAATTAGCTTTTATGTTTATAATATCAGGGTTTAATTATTTTTTTTAAATGTTATGCGCTTTCATCATATTTATTAGTTTTTGATTTTTTTTATATTTATATTAACATTTATAATTTACTTGTAATTTTTGACGGTACTTATATTTTAATTGAATTCATATATACATTGAAGTTTTTTATCATATTTAATTAATTTATATTTCAGTTTAACTTATAGTGTTTTTTGTACTTCAATTTAAATGCAGTGATATATGATGTTTTGTCACTTAACAATATATTGGAATAGAGACAGGGATATTTAGTATTATTTATATATTATCATATTATTTATTACTGTTTTGAATTAGCTTTTATGTTTATAATTTCAAGTTTTTTATTTAATTTTTTTGAAAATGTTATGTGCTTTCATCATATTTATTAGTTAAAAAAATATATATATTTATAGTAATATTTATAATTTACATGTACGTTTTTACGGTGTTCATCTAATACTTAAATTTTATTTAATTCATATATACATTACATTTTTTCATCATATTTAATTTATTTATATTTCAGTTTAACTTATAGTATTTTTTTGTACTTCAATTTAAATGTATTTTAAATGTATTTATTTCAGAGCATTTTTAATTATTATTATTTTTTATTTTTCTTACATTGTAGGTTCATGTAATATTTAATTTTATTTTAGTCCTTCAAAATTAAAATTATTTCAGTTAGTTGGCAAGGCAGCATTTCTAAAACAAATTCAGTTTTTAAAGTTTGTTCTTCATCTAATATTTATATTTGTACTTGTATTTAAAATAATACAAATAGTTTTAATTAACAATAACATTCAGTTCCTGGAGTTAAAATCCATTCAGTATCCACAGAAAGCTGATGTATAATCATAATTAATTCTGTCAACCTATTAATCACGATTAAACATATCTGAAATAAAAGTTTTTGTTTACATAATATATGTGTGTGTTCTGTGTATATTTATTATGTGTATATATAAATACACACACATTCAGTATACATTTTGAAAATATTTACATGTATAAATTTATATTCATATAGATATATTTAATATATAAACAGCATTTTTCTGAAATATATACATGCATGTGTTTGTATTTATATATACATAATATACACAGCACACACACATATATTATGTAAACAAAAACTTTTATTTCGGATGCGATTAATCATTTGACAGCACTAATCATAATATATAAATAATAATATTGTATTCACTTTTAACAATAATATATGTTTCTATAAATCTGAAGATTTTGCAGGAAATTGAAAATTTATTTTTTAAACTTAATAACTATAAGTACATAAATGTATGCAAATGATCAAATAAATGCTGTACTTTTGAATTTTATGTTCATCTGTGAATTCTAAAAAATAAAATGTATCACAGTTTCCACAAAAATATTAATCAGCACAGTTTTCAACATTGATAATAATCAGAAATGTTGTAAATCAGTATATTATGATTTATGAAGATCATGTGACACTGAAGACTGGAGAAATTATGCTGAAAATACACAGAAATAAATTACAGTTTAACATACTTTCACATAGAAAACATTTATTTTAAATCATAATAATATTTCACAATTTTACAGTATTTTTGATCAAATAAAAACCACTTTGGTGAGCAGAAGAGACTCAAAATCATTAAAAAAATCTGAATTATTCCAAACGATTGACCTGTATAATGTATTCTCTCTAATTCTTTCTAGGTTTGCTATCGGTATCGCCTACAAATCGGCTCCCAAGCACGGCTGGGTCGGTAAGGACTCGGCATCATGGGTACTGAGCCGCTGCAACACCTCGTGGGCCGTGCGTCACAACAGTAAAGAGTTCCCCATCGAGCCGTCTCCTCACATTCGGCGTCTGGGCGTCCTGCTGGACTACGACTCCGGCTCTCTGGCGTTTTACGACGCCGCTGGAACACAGCACCTGTACACCTTCGACATCGCCTTCTCTCAGCCCGTCTGTCCCGTCTTCAGCGTGTGGAACAAGTGCTTGACCGTCCTCACGGGGCTCCCCATCCCGGACCACTTAGAGATCAGCGACCCGCGCGACTGAACGCTCCTCCAGTACACCTGCTGTTCAGAGGAAGAGTTCGGACACAAATCTGAGTTTGCTGAACATGTGCTCACCCTCGGGTGTAGATGAGTTTGTTTCTTCATCAGATTTGTAGAAATGTGTCTCTGCATCAGTGTCTCAGCAATGGATGCTCTGCAGTGAATGGGTGCCGTCAGAATGAGAGCCTAATAAAAACATCACAATAATCCACAGCACTCCAGTCCATCAGTTAATGTCTAGAGAAGACAAAAGCTGAAACAAATCCATCATTAAGACATTTTAACTTTAAACTAACATATGCTAAAATACAAATCCATAATCCATAATAATGCTTCCTCCAATGAAAAAAAACTCATCTGCTGTCATCTCTCACATCAAAATCCATGTTTTGGACTGTAAACGGTGCTTGATCTGTGCAGATGTCTCTCCTGATTCAGACCAGAAGAGTTAATATGGATTATTACTATTTTGAACTAGCGTCTATTTTAATTTTTTCAGTTTTAAGTTTTATATTTTAATTTTTGTTTCTTCTCCTTAATTTTCTTATGTGATTTTGTAATTTTTTATTGTTGTTTTTTATATTTTTGCTTAGCTTTTTTATATTAAAAACATTATAATAATAAAATGTATTTCCATTTTAGTTTTAGTCATTTTAATACTTAACTTATTTCAGTTAGTTACCAAGGCAGCATTCTCTTTTTTTTTTTATTAATTATTTAATCTTATTAAATGTTTTTGTTTCAGTTTTAGTAATTTAAGTACTTTTAAATTAAACATATTTCAGTCAGCATTTCCATTTTTTTTATTTAATTATTTTAATTTCTTCACATACAAAATGTGAAGAAATTAAATTTTACTTACATTTTATTTCCACTTCATTTTAATTAACAAAAATGGTATTAGCTAACAAATAACATCAACAATTAGAGCACAACAATCATTTACTGAAGTTAAAATCCCATTAACAGTATTCATAAATAATTTTGTATTATGAATTATGGGGTAATATTTTAGCTGAACGCAACAGTTTGAAGTTACAAACATCTTAATGCTGGGTTTATTTCAGTTTTTGTCTTCTCAGATGTTAACTGATGGACTGTGGATATTGTGATGTTTTTATCAGACTGACTCATTCTGACGGCACCCATTCAATGCACTGACATGCATCATCCATTGCTGAGACACTGAGACCATTCTCCAAACCTGATGAAGAAACAATCTCATCTACAGGTTCTA
>JAPDDN010000583.1:0-57532 GCA_027422405.1 Ptychobarbus kaznakovi | reverse complement strand
GCAAAAAGACTCCATGGCTGTATTAAAATCAAAAGGGTGCTTCTACTAAAATACTGAGCAAAGGGTCTGAATACTTAGGACCATGTGATATTTCAGTTTTTCTATTTTTAAATAAATCTCAAAAATGTCAACCATTCTGTGCTTTCTGTCAATGTGGGGAGCTGTGTGTACATTAATGAGGAAAAAGTAACTTAAATGATTTTTTTAGCAAATGGCTGCAATATAACAAGAGTGAAAAATTTAAGGGGTCTGAATACTTTCCGTACCCACTGTATATATATATAATATCACACCCTTTCAGTTTAGGGTAAAGGGTGTATTGTATGGAGTAGTTTTTGTCTATAGTAACACCAACTCTTTTATGTTGCTAATATTGCTGACAAAATTGTGTATATTTCAGAACAATCTGCTGCCCTCTCCAAACCACCTGCTGATAGAAAAAGTGAACTGCGAGTATTGTCAGATGGTAAATGCATTATAATTCTGACCCCATATTAAAACATTTGCCTTGTTTACTAACGTAATAAACATGGCATTTTTTATGTGTTACTTTTGTCCCCAGTACCAGCTCCAAAGACCCCTGTGCCCCTTCCTGAAGAGCTGAAGTTTCTTGTCCAAGAGCCATCCAGTTTGTCACAAACAGAGTCTTCACTTCCAACTACAGGTGTGCTATATTTATTTATATATAACTAACAATTCTTTATAATATCCATCTAAGCTGTTTAGCAGTTCTATTGAATCACGTTCAGAATACACTTTGTGTAAATAAATAAATGCTAATAGAGGAATGGTATTCTCAGGAGACAGCAGCTCTGCAGATGCCCATCGAGCTTGTAGGACACTTGCATTTGAGGAATGTGGAATATATGGTAAGGGTATACTGCTCATAGACTTGACAAATGTAAAGAATTCAATGAAGCCGAGTTAAATCAAATGCTGGGTTAATATCTGTCATCTTCAGAGACCACTTCCCACATAGCTGAAGCATCACACAGTAAGATGATTTCTTTACTCTGCTGCTGCCAATTTTTCTGTGCATTATTCCTGTTCAGTTGCTTGCTGTTCATTTAATGATAGATATTTTAATGTAGCTTAACAAATGTCTGCATTATGAATGTTGTTGTTCAGAGTTTTGGACTGTTCGGATCTCATAACGTTTATTATTATATTGCCCATGTATTTGTAGAGCCATTGTCCTCTACTCCTGATGCTTTGTCAGTGCCCAGTACAGCTACTCTACAGAAGACAGCTCAAAGTAAGCATCTAGATGATTCTTCAAACATGTGGCTAATTGATAGTAGTAAGTCTGTAGCTATTCTTCTGTCTTCATTTCAATCACAACCAGGTACACCAGCCCATCCCAGAAATCCTCCTCCACCACTTAGCTATGACCATGATATCCACCAGTGGAATTGTTCCCAGCAGCAGAAGATCTGGATGAAGACAGAGCTGGAATCCATGGATATATGGCCTGGCTCGATTCCTGTGAGCAACCCCATGAAGATTGTGTCATTGTGGCGTTTACCTCCTCAGCCAGAGCTGATGGACACCATCACTGATTTGCCATCTCCCAAATATTTTCAGCTTCATCCCTTTTTTATTTGGAAGCCTGAAAATGATACCCTGATGGCTCGGCTGAGGAATAACTATGCTCTGCCATGCATTGAAGACTGTAGACAGCCACAGGTTACATCTGCAGGTGTTGGTAGACCTTGTGTGATTACAGGCATCACAGGTCAATATTACTTATTCTCGTCACGTTTGTGCTGCAAAGTCTGCAAAAAGAAATGGTATGGAGATAATCCGCAGTGGCTAGAAAAACTCCCCAAAAGATTTACAAACGTGTTGCCAGCAGTTCTTACTTATAAGAAGGCTATCTGTAAATCTTTATTGGATGAACTGCGGCGTACAGGTAAATCGCCCACAGACATGGCCAATCAGGTGATGGAAGTGATGCACCTGAAATATGAACGTGCCCACTTGGCCTACCTCCTCAGTTGCCAGAATATCCTAGATGCTGAGGCTGGAAGGTACGGACAGAAAAGCATCACAGGATTCCTAAGAAAGAAGACCCAACCTGAGACCCAGCCTGCTCTCTTTGGGGAATATGATGATCACAGTGGATGGAATGGAATTGCTGTGTCTGCACACTATCTCACTGACTGTCTCCTCTATGAGTATCAGCGACAAGAGGGAGCTATTAAAAAGCTCCTACAGGGAACATTTGGGCAGGCTTTCCGTTCTGACCACACGCGGAAGGAGTGGCCAGGAAGGTTACATTTACATCTGGCACAATGTCATCTTATGCCATCATGAATGAAACCTGGATGATCATATCATGGGCGATGGTACAATCAGAGACGGACAAATCATTGGAGCCCATGTACAGGGGACTTGCAAACCGGTACAGGATGGCAGAAGTGGAGAAGGCACATTGCCAGTGGGTAGACAGGTATGCAATGGGGCATTGTGGAGATTATATTACAGTAGAATAATAGTAGAACAAGAGAATATTACAGTATTTATACTTCCATCCCAGTCTAAAAAAAAACAACTACCATTACATACTCAAAGTGCTCTATTTTCATGCAATATTGTACGTAACATACTAAAAATTGTACTCAACAGTGCTATTTTGGGACACCATAAATATGAACTAAATTGTTATTTTAACTTACTTGCTCTCTTAAAAAATCATTTAGTTACCGATTTAGTACCCTTGAACCCATCTTTCATACACTAGTGAATTTAAGGTATATATATAATATTATTGAATATATATTTATTTTTATATATATAGTGTGACAATATAGCACTTTAAGTACATTATGGAAGTGCACTTTTTCACCTGGGATACCTTGCCTAAGACACATTTCATGGAGAATGTGCACATCAGACAATAACATTTTCCTGACTGATGAACCGATCCAATGACTGATTGCTACAGCAGCTTTAACATTATACTTTTCTGTTCTTGTTTCAGAGACTGCTGTGCACCGTTCAGAGTGCCAGACCCTCACAAAACAGAGCACCTGAACTGGGAAGCATGGCAGACTACAGATGACATTATTGCTGAAACCACTTCTGGAAACTTACTGAACACCTGTGCCTCCAGATCTCACTTTAATGAACACATCACCATCAAGCTGGACCTTTTCCATTGTATGAGGCGCTTCCTCCGTCAGTGTGTTACTGAGCATCACACCCTTTACAGCTCATTCTGCCAATTCTTGTCCGCTGCTTTCAGTGTGGTGGATCAGGATGATCTGCAGAAGCTCAAGGATGCATACACATTTTGTGGGATTCAGCCTGCCAACCCCACAAAGCAGCACATCCGAGACCACTGCAGAACAAAGATCCCACAGCCTGGAGAACTCCTGAGAAGGGTTGAGGATGTAATACACCATTTTCATTTGGCAGCAGATCCTAATGGCGTTCCCCTGTACAAACCCTCCATGCTTAAAGCATGGCACATTCAGCGTGTTTGTCAGGTTCTGTGCTCTGTCTTGCCTTAGATTTGCCACTTGATGGCGCTATTTTCCCTGAGTCTCATTGTCTCTGCTAATTAGGATTATTAGTTCCAGCCCTGACTAGTTTTTGATTCCCTATTTATTTGGTCCTCTCTTTGTCACTCTTGCTGGATTATTGAACTATGCTTGTGCCTCTGGCTCCTCTGTAAGTTTTTTGAGTCTTTTGTTTCTCTGTGTTCTGTTGTAATTTTTGCCATTGAATGTAGGTAGCATCAGTCTCCTACTGAGAGTATTTTTTGCTCTTCGAAGTACTTTATTTTTTGGAACTGTTATTTTTTCCAAGACCCGTTTTTTGTTGGGATCTGTATGCTAAGCTCTTTTGTTTTTGCTCTTGGAAATAAAGGACAATTTTTTGTGACCTTTGTGGTGCCTCGCATTTGGGTCCAACACCTCTCTGTGGAACAGTGGTAGAACATCACACTACGGCACCGGAGACCCGGGTTCGATTCCCGGGCCTGACAGTGTCACATTCTGCGGGGCTGTCTAAGTGATCCAGAAGTTGCAGGTGAAATCCTATACAGGCATGGTGGAACACTGCAACTTAACCACGTCCAGGGCGAGGGGGCCAAAGTTCCAGTATGGATCCCCATAAGAGGAACATCTCAGCAGGAGGGGTACCACTTTCATCAGGCACAGTGGGTCACTGGCACACGTGTCTCCTCAGAGCTGTTTCAAGCCCAGGGGATGACCGGAGTGGCACGCTGGAATTTTCAACGTCTGGTGGACCTGAAACAGCCAGGTGTTCAGCTTCCAGGTGCCTTTGATCCATCTCTGATTGCTGATCTGAATACTGTCTCGGAAAGGCTGTTAGGTATGCCAAAACAGAGCCCAAAGTATCACTGACCAAGGCTATCAACAGAGATACCAGGAGAAGTTTGGGCTGAGTATGTATGAAGTTAACCTGGATGCCGCCCTGTTGTACTTGACTTGGAAAAGCACAAGACCAAGACTACTCAACCTGTAAATCCAGCTGAGCAGATTGACCCACCCTCAGCCCAGTCTCAATACCCTTCTGCTTTCCTTGATGTGACACCAAATCCGCATCTAGAGTCTTTACTTGGTAAACTTTACAGATGTAGGACCTCAAAATACACTGTTAAAATACTTATTTGCAAAAATTAACAAAACAATTACATTTTAATATTGTTATAGCAACCTCCAGCACCCAGCCTGTGCCCTCGCAGTCTTCATCTTTTTCTGGCCGTGCTGAGCTTCGTTCAGAGACAGGTGAGCAAGTCACAGATGATCATGTTAAAACACTGCTATTATTTATGATCTCAGAGAAAGACTGATTAAATGTTATTGTGATTGATATAGGAACCACATTCACACCACCACTGCCCACGATGGCCTCACCAGCTAGCACCCGCACTGGACCTGTTAAGACTGGTGGTAGGGTGTTTGTGTTGGATCACAAAAGGTGGACAGCCCCAATGAAGGAGGCCATTGACAACTTACTGAAGAAACACCATGGCAAGAAGGACATGATTAAGCTTGTGGATCAGGAGTATGGAGCAATGGTCCACAACTCATGTACTGATCCCAACAGCATGCTCCATTCAACAACAAGATTACACATCTCACAGTATGTGAAACACTTAGCTAAACTCTTAAACACCAGTTCTTCCTTAAATACAAGTCCAGAAAAACTTCTTCAGAGACAGCAGCTCTGGTATTCACTGACAGAGGGTAGTGACACTGCCAGTGTTCCGGTTATGACAGTGACCCCATCAGTCATCCATCCACCTGCACCTTCTCTAACTCAAGAGGCTATTGAGAAAATTGTGGAGGAATTTATGGGGAGGCAGCAGCAACAGCAACATACTGAACAGAAGAGGAAACAAACAAAGACTTGTCTTGCCTGTGGACAGCCGAAATCTCGGTATGAGAACGATGGCTCCTCCATCCACTTCTTTAATCAGCAAGGTTCTGTTAGATACTTCTATTGTTCCACAAATGTTTTTAAAACCTACGGTGGAGATGGACTAACAAACCCAAGAATGCCATTTCAAGATTTTATGGAGACAGAGTTCTTTCAAAGGGAACTGGAAGCCACAAAAAAGCGGGTCGAGGCGAGAGGGCAACAGAAACGGAAAAGGGCTGATACTCAACACACTGGTCGTCTGTGCAGATTCTGCAAAATGGAATTGAAGCAGGGCCCAAATAGTCCACATATACATACAGGTTTTCCTGGGGTCCCAGGGAAAGATATTTACTGCCCTGCTAAAGCCTTTTCAATTTACAAAGGTCAGGGCATGGTCAAAGAGATGACATGGAAAGAATTTAAAGACTCTGCTTTTTATGAGGCAGAAAAGCAAAAATGGTTGGCAGAGAAAGGAAAATGAAAGGATTTTCTCCCCTTCTTGTTTCTGTAATTATCTGTATATATTCAATGGATGTCTTTAGATTTATTTAGTGGTTTCTGTTTTTATAGTGTCATCTAACACATTACATATCACATTTGATTATCAGCATGACCCAAAAAGCCCTGCTTTATGTACAAAGTGAAAGTACATGTCTGCACAGTATATACTGTACATTTTGATTGTTTTATTTTTCAGTGTAATATTGTAATATCTATATATAGTCACAATTATATTTTTCTTTCTATTTTATTCATTTGGATCTAAAAAAGTGCTTATAGCATTTAATAAAAACAACAGAAAATTGCAAATTGATTCATGAGTTGTTATTTGTGTTGTATGGTATTTTTCACAGGACAAATTTTTTATTATTTCTATAGTTTTGGAAACACTTAATTGAACATTTAACTTAAGTGTGACTTTCATGGACTATGCTCCATTCAGCTTAAACACTTCCAAGAAACTCCAGGACACAGATGATTCATTTCCATAAAGTTTACTGGGAATATTGTGAAAAGACGTTGCTTTAGCAAAAGGGAAGAAGAAAAGGCGATCGCTCGAGAAACGGATGACTGAGAGAGCTTGCGAACTGCCGCGACTGACTACCGCATAGCGATCTACTTCCTGATTCATGACGTGCGCAGTACCGCATCACTACCGCTACAAAGATAAACAGATTGCGTTGTACTGTTGAAACAAAACAAAATACCCCTTTTTTATTCCTTTTCTTTTCATGCGGCATGACACTCCCCGCTTGGGGTCTTTAAAGAGCCCACATTAATTAACGGAATCCGTCTTTGGAGAAAGAAGCAAAACCACTTCTGTAACAGGCCGAGAAAAGGTCTTTCTGGTTCCATCCTTGACAATTTCCACTTGAACTTTCCGAACCAATCCATCTTCTCCTGGAAAGGTTTTTGTGATGAGGCCTGTAGGCCATTGGTTTCTCTTAGCTTGATTGTCTTTCAAGAGAACTATGTCTCCTTCTTGGAGATTCGGCCTCTTTCCTTGCCACTTGTGCCGAAGCTGTAGTGTTTTGAGGTATTCACGTTTCCACATGTTCCAAAACATGTCTGCTAAGCCCTGAACTTGCTTCCATCCTTCTCTGATTAGATGTGTTTCCTCAAAGCTTCCTGACGGAGGAGGAGGTGCAGAACCTGTCTTGCAGGTTAGAAGCATCGCTGGGGTGAGGATGAGAAGCGATTCCGGATCCGATGACACTGGGATGAGCGGTCTGGCATTCATGATCGCGGTTACTTCGGCCATGAGTGTGGTCAGGACTTCATGTGAAAGATGAGACCTTTTCTGCTCAAGCAACATGCAATCCAAAATACGACGGCAATGCCAATAGACATTCGTTCCCGCGCATCCCATATGAGACGCGTGGGGCGGGTTGAATACCCAGTGCAGCTCTGAGTGTCCAAGTACTCCTCCACACTTTTGAAACCTGGATTCGACTGGTCCATCTCCAGTTCACGAGAAGTGCCGATTAAATTAGTTCCGCAGTCAGAACGGATCTGCTTCGGGGCGGGGCCCCTGATTGCAAAGAACCAAAAGGCGTTGATAAAACTGCTGGCTTCACTGGCTTCAATCACTTCGATGGGACTACCCTCGAACACATACAAGAGAACATCACAGCCCATCTTTTAGAGTTGAAGACTCCTCCTCTTGTATGGCGTGAGACAACTTCCCAGGGTCCAAAAACGTCGACACCTACATAGGTGAAATGAGGTGCTACTTGTAGCCGTTCTGCTGGCAGAGCTGCCATCTGCTGATGTTCCATTTTCCCCCTCAGTCTTCTACAAGTGACGCATCCGTGAAGCAAACTGCTGATGCAGCGTTTAGCTCCCACCAGCCAGAATCCTGCCGTTCGGATAGCACCTTCGGTCAGATGTCTTCCTTGGTGTTTCACTGCTTCGTGATAATGAAACACAAGCAGGGTAGCTAGATGATGCCGGCCAGGAACGATAATGGGATGAACCTCATTCATACTCAGACCCGACTGCACAATTCGACCTCCTACTCGAAGTTGATTTTGGTCCAAGATGGGGTGCAGTTTCCAAAGGCTGCTACTCGGTGGAATGTTGGATCCTGAGTTGATACACTTAAGTTCCTCTGAATAGCATTCGTTCTGGACACTCTTCACAATACATACTTTGGCTTTCAACCACTCTTCTTCTGTAGGTCGACAGATATGCCACCCTTGACATTCATCCTGAGTAGAGTGGGCGAAAGAACGAGCCACATGGATGAGGTGAGCTACGGCTGTAAGGAGAGTGCTGAACTTGGAGAAGCGTTCGAAGCGTTGTGGATGTATCACATCTCTGGTAACATGCGTGAAACTTGCCAACACCTGAGGACGCACTTCAGAGTCGGCGTCAGGGTCGATAAGGTCATAAGCTTCTTGAAGCTCAAGTGAATGCAAAGATACATCGTGAAGAAAGGCTGGCCCTTAGAGCCACATTGTGCTGCTAAGCAAGTCTGAAGTCACAGTTCTTGACCCAACGTCAGCTGGGTTGAGTGCGTGGGACTTGGACATACTCACGGCCAGAGCAAGGTGATTGACGGATTCTTTGGATCCTGTTGTGTACGTAGACATAGAATCTCCTGTGATTCTGGATTCTGGATGTATCCCATCAATACAACTTACTATCTGTGTAGTAGGTCATGTTGTCGAACGTGTGTATCCATCTCTGAAACTACCCATCTCAGCGATCTCGATGGTGAGTACAGCTGCACAAAGCTCAAGTTTTGGGATAGTTAGATCAGGCTGAGGCGCCAACTTCGCCTTTCCGAAGACAAAGCCGATCTCAGTCTGTTCTTGGTGGCTTGTCACCTTGATGTAGGCTACGGCTGCTATTGCCTTGACCGATGCATCTGCAAAGATACAGAGTTCTCTTCTTAGAGCTCCTTCGGTGGAGAATGACGTATAAAGGGCGTGTCTGAGTCCCTCCCCACCCCGTCTCGGAGCGACCCTTTCCATCTAGTCCATTCAGTCTCCTTGTCTTTGGGAAGAGGTGTGTCCCAATCCTCTGCTTGCTTAAGATAGTTCTCTGAGTATCAGTCTTCCATGAACCGTGATGGGAGCAAGGAATCATCCAGGATCGTAGAGGCGAGGCACACGGTCGAAAGTACTCCTCTGCGAGTGAATGGATGCCTCTGTCGTCTTCGATTCGGAACATGAATGTATCTGTGCACATGTTCCAGAGCAATCCAAGGCTACGTTGTATTGGCAAATCATCAACGAAGAGATCTAGGCTGTTGACATCTTTGGTACGATCTTCAAACGGAAACGCTTCGATGACTGCCGGTCGATTTGAAGCAATTTTGTGTAGCCTGAGGTTAGAAGCTGCAAGCATCTTCTGTGCTCGCCCTAGGACGCTGATAGCCTCTTCCTCTGTGCTGAAGGACTTCAAAGCGTCGTCGACATAGAACTCGCGGTCGATGAATCTTCTTGCATCACTACCACATTCGGCTTCTGCTTTCTTAGCTGCCTGTCGCAGACCATACACTGCAACGGCAGGCAAGGGACTATTCCCAAAAAGGTGCACCCACATTTTGTAGTCGACGATGTCGGAGGTAGGGTTGTTGTTTCTGTACCACAGGAAGTGGAGAAAATCACGGTGGTCCTCCTTGACGAGAAAGCAGTGGAACATGTGCTCAATATCAGCAGTGATCGCCACCTGTTCCTTCCTAAACCTCATAAGAACACCTAGCAGGCTATTATTAAGGTCGGGACCAGTGAGCAAGATATCGGTGAGCGACACTCCTTCATATGATGCACTGCTGTCGAAGACCACACGAATCCTATCTGGTTTCCTTGGATGATACACACCGAACAGCGGTAGGTACCAACACTCTTGTCCAGGCTGTACCGGCGGGGCGACTTCTGCATGTGCCTTCTCTAACATCTTCTCCATAAACTCTAGGAAATCGACTTTCATCTTTGGTCATTTTTCCAATGAGCGCTGGAGCGAAACGGTCGAAAACCTGTTTCCTGTTGTTAGGCATCCGCCGTCTCGGCAACCGAAAAGCTAAAGGTGCAACCCAACTTTTGGAACTGTCCTGATAACACTCGGCTTCCATTATCTTCAGAAACTCTAGATCCTCCATGGATGGAGCGAGTCTATGGTCGTCGGGAGAACGAGCAAAGACTGTCTGCCCCAAGCAGTCTCCACTGAGCATCATGGAACCACGGATGGAGGTTGGTGCTGGATTATGCTGAGGTCTAGACGCATGACCAAATACCTCTTTCACTCTGATCTGGTTGTTGCATGGTTGAAGATAACTCGTACGACCGTTCTCTAAGATGGCTGTTTTGTAGCTTCTCACCTCTTGTGTTCTGTGAGCACCTCCAAGGCACACATCACCAATGACGACCCATCCTAGATCAAGCCTTTGCACGAACGGTGCATCTCCTGGGCCGCTTATCTGTTCTCGGACCTTGTGCACTTGTAAGATGTCTCTGCCCAGTAAGAGGAGAATTTCAGCATCCTGATCTAAAGGCGGAATTGTCAGCGATCAGGTGGGTGATGGTAGGCTGCTTCCGGTAGGAATCTCTTTGCGAAAGTTAGGGATTTGGTTGCACTCCAGGAGTGTAGGCAGATGAATGCTCATTTTCTTGTCCACCGACTCCACAGTGTAACCGCTGGCTCTCCTCCCCGCCGTCTCTGAACAGGTCTTGAGGTATATGAGTAGGAAGGTCCAACCGAGAGATCTTAAAATCTCAAAGAACTCCGACTGAGCCAGGGAGCGATTGCTCTGTTCATCTAGTATGGCGTACATTCTCTTGGACTCCTTCGTGCAGCCGTTGGGAAACACGCTGACAAGGCAGATCTTAGCACATGTTCTGGCACTCAATCCTTCACCACATACTTGAGTGCACGTCGACTTAACCTCCCGGATTTCTGCTTTGTCCTCCTCCCCGCCATCCTCTGAAGTGGAAGGGGACGACTTAGATTTCCAGGTAGGTGGGTAGGGGTGAAGTGCTGTGACGTGAGTCGCACTCCCACACTCTGTACATTTTATCTCAGCGGTGCAATTCTTTGCGAGATGGTCTGTGGAGGAGCAACAGCGAAAGCAGATGTAATGCTCTTTCAAAAGCTGTTTGCGATCATTTATGCTCTTCTGACGAAAACCTCTGCATTTCCTCAAAGGGTGAGGCTTTCTATGCAGAGGGCAGTGTTTGTTGGGATCAATACGTTCCGTACTTCCTTCACACTCGGTCTTAGCAGTTCCTGAGACCTGCGTCTTGTGAATGTATACTGATGTCCTAGTAGGTTTCTCCCACTTACTTTTTCTCTCTGCTGGAGCTTGCGTGAAGAAGTTAAAACTTGGGTCAGTACGAGCCCTTGCCTCCGTGGCGATGAAGTCTACCAACACGGAGAAAGGTGGAAAACTAACTAAATGTTCCTGTTTGTATCTTGTGCCAAGGTAAAGCCACTTTTCTTGCATGTTGTATGGAAGTTTCTCGATAATAGGCTTAATACCTCTGGAGGTATCCAAATACGACAAGCCTGCAAGATAGCCGTCTTCTTTGGCCGCTTAAAGCTCCGACAACAGGTCGGCTAGATCCCGGAGTCTTCGTGGATCCTTCATTACAACCTTCGGAAAGTCCTCTAGCTTGTTGAACAAAGCCTGCTCGACGGCCTCTGGTGAGCCATATATTTTGTCGAGGCGTTTCCATGCCATACTCAATCCAATAGCTGGATCCTTAATGTTGACTGTTTTAATTCTTCTTACTTGTTCTGTCGACTCTTTTCCTAGATACTTGGTGAGGAGGTCGAGTTCTCCTGCTGCAGACAGGTCTAAATCAGCGATAGCATTCAAGAACGATGTTTTCCAGGCCCAATAGTTCATTGGCTGGTCATCATATGAGGTTAGACCTGAAGTCACCAGGCTGCTACGAGCTAGGTATTTGATGAGATCGCCAGTGGACGTAGAATGATTATAGCTAGCTCCATAAGGTGTCTTATGAGCATGCGTGCGCGCAGAAGGAGAGGGTTCCGCTTTTACGTTCTGTTGCGAACGACTCCCACCACGCTGAAGAACTGGGTAAGAGTTAAGCACTTGATTGTAGCTTTGTTGCAGCAGCGCTCCACTGGTCTGAGGAGCTTGATGAACTTGATGTGGCATAATGTCTGCGGAGGCAGCAGCTTGATTTTGACTCGCGCTGAGTGGGTGAGGCGTTGAGAAGATAGCATTATTGGGTTGAGAATGCAGAGGATGCAGCGTTGGCAAGAGCATTCGCCTCTGCTATGGCGGCATCCTTTTCTTTCTCATCATTTAATGCATCAAGATTAGCTTGAACACGAGCATGCTCTACTTTAAGTTCGATTTCCTTCTGCGTGTGTGCTGCTCTAGCTTGCGCTGCTTCAGCTTTCGCCTTTGCCATGGCAACAGCCATACTAATCTTCGAGCTGGACGATGTACCAGATGAACGACTGCTTCTTGAACGCACAGTCTCAGACTGGATATCTTCATTGCCATTTTTACTGTTGCTTTGTTGTGACATTGTGACTCACTGTGGTGTCAATAACAGGAGAAGAATACTATTACGTAGCTGACAGGGCGCTGTAGCGTTAGCCACTTCTCTTGGTATTGAATTGCTCCGTAAGATGGCGATCCTTGTGACCTTCGTTAGCTGCGCCAACGTATTTTCACTTTCATGGACTATGCTCCATTCAGCTTAAACACTTCCAAGAAACTCCAGGACACAGATGATTCATTTCCATAAAGTTTACTGGGAATATTGTGAAAAGACGTTGCTTTAGCAAAAGGGAAGAAGAAAAGGCGATCGCTCGAGAAATGGATGACTGAGAGAGCTTGCGAACTGCCGCGACTGACTACCTCATAGCGATCTACTTCCTGATTCATGACGTGCGCAGTACCGCATCACTACCGCTACAAAGATAAACAGATCACGCTATACTGTTGAAACAAAACAAAATACCCCTTTTTTATTCCTTTTCTTTTCATGTGGCATGACACTCCCCGCTTGGGGTCTTTAAAGAGCCCACATTAATTAACGGAATCCGTCTTTGGAGAAAGAAGCAAAACCACTTCTGTAACAGGCCGAGAAAAGGTCTTTCTGGTTCCATCCTTGACAATTTCCACTTGAACTTTCCGAACAAATCCATCTTCTCCTGGAAAGGTTTTTGTGATGAGGCCTGTAGGCCATTGGTTTCTCTTAGCTTGATTGTCTTTCAAGAGAACTATGTCTCCTTCTTGGAGATTCGGCCTCTTTCCTTGCCACTTGTACCGAAGCTGTAGTGTTTTGAGGTATTCACGTTTCCACATGTTCCAAAACATGTCTGCTAAGCCCTGAACTTGCTTCCATCCTTCTCTGATTAGATGTGTTTCCTCAAAGCTTCCTGATGGAGGAGGAGGTGCAGAACCTGTCTTTCAGGTTAGAAGCATCGCTGGGGTGAGGATGAGAAGTGATTCCGGATACGATGACACTGGGATGAGCGGTCTGGCATTCATGATCGCGGTTACTTCGGCCATGAGTGTGGTCAGGACTTCATGTGAAAGATGAGACCTTTTCTGCTCAAGCAACATGCAATCCAAAATACGACGGGCAATGCCAATCATTCGTTCCCACGCGCATCCCATATGAGACGCGTGGGGCGGGTTGAATACCCAGGTGCAGCTCTGAGTGTCCAAGTACTCCTCCACACTTTTGAAACCTGGATTCGACTGGTCCATCTCCAGTTCACGAGAAGCGCCGATGAAATTAGTTCCGCAGTCAGAACGGATCTGCTTCGCGGGGCCCCTGATTGCAAAGAACCTCCTCAAGGCGTTGATAAAACTGCTGGTACTCATGGCTTCAATCACTTCGATGTGGACTGCCCTCGAACACATACAAGAGAACATCACAGCCCATCGTTTAGAGTTGAAGACTCCTCCTCTTGTACGGCGTGAGACAACTTCCCAGGGTCCAAAAACGTCGACACCTACATAGGTGAAAGGAGGTGCTACTTGTAGCCGTTCTGCTGGCAGAGCTGCCATCTGCTGATGTTCCATTTTCCCCCTCAGTCTTCTACAAGTGACGCATCCGTGAAGCAAACTGCTGATGCAGCGTTTAGCTCCCACCAGCCAGAATCCTGCCGTTCGGATAGCACCTTCGGTCAGATGTCTTCCTTGGTGTTTCACTGCTTCGTGATAATGAGACACAAGCAGGGTAGCTAGATGATGCCGGCCAGGAACGATGATGGGATGAACCTCGTTCATACTCAGACCCGACTGCTCAATTCGACCTCCTACTCTAAGAAGTTGATTTTGGTCCAAGATGGGGTGCAGTTTCCAAAGGCTGCTACTCGGTGGAATGTTGGATCCTGAGTTGATACACTTAAGTTCCTCTGAATAGCATTCGTTCTGGACACTCTTCACAATACATACTTTGGCTTTCAACAACTCTTCTTCTGTAGGTCGACAGATATGCCACCCTTGACATTCATCCTGAGTAGAGTGGGCGAAAGAACGAGCCACATGGATGAGGTGAGCTACGGCTGTAAGGAGAGTGCTGAACTTGGAGAAGCGTTCGAAGCGTTGTGGATGTATCACATCTCTGGTAACATGAGTGAAACTTGCCACCACCTGAGGACGCACTTCAGAGTCGGCGTCAGGGTCGATAAGGTCATAAGCTTCTTGAAGCTCAAGTGAATGCAAAGATACATCGTGAAGAAAGGCTGGCCCTTAGAGCCACATTGTGCTGCTAAGCAAGTCTGAAGTCACAGTTCTTGACCCAATGTCAGCTGGGTTGAGGTGCGTTGGGACATACTTCCACGGGCCAGAGCAAGGTGATTGACGGATTCTTTGGATCCTGTTGTGTACGTAGACATAGAATCTCCTTGACTGATTCTGGATGTATCCCAATACAACCTTACTATCTGTGTAGTAGGTCATGTTGTCGAACGTTGTATCCATCTCTGAAACTACCATCTCAGCGATCTCGATGGTGAGTACAGCTGCACAAAGCTCAAGTCTTGGGATAGTTAGATCAGGCTGAGGCGCCAACTTCGCCTTTCCGAAGACAAAGCCGATCTCAGTCTGTTCTTGGTGGCTTGTCACCTTGATGTAGGCTACGGCTGCTATTGCCTTGACCGATGCATCTGCGAAGATACAGAGTTCTCTTCTTAGAGCTCCTTCGGTGGAGAATGACGTATAAGGGCGTGGTATCTGGAGTCCCTCCAAGTCTCGGAGCGACCCTTTCCATCTAGTCCATTCAGTCTCCTTGTCTTTGGGAAGAGGTGTGTCCCAATCCTCTGCTTGCTTAGATAGTTCTCTGAGTATCAGTCTTCCATGAACCGTGATGGGAGCAAGGAATCCTAGAGGATCGTAGAGGCTGTTCACGGTCGAAAGTACTCCTCTGCGAGTGAATGGCCTCTGGTCGTCTTCGATTCGGAACATGAATGTATCTGTGCACATGTTCCAGAGCAATCCAAGGCTACGTTGTATTGGCAAATCATCAACGAAGAGATCTAGGCTGTTGACATCTTTGGTACGATCTTCAAATGGAAACGCTTCGATGACTGCCGGTCGATTTGAAGCAATTTTGTGTAGCCTGAGGTTAGAAGCTGCAAGCATCTTCTGTGCTCGCCCTAGGACGCTGATAGCCTCTTCCTCTGTGCTGAAGGACTTCAAAGCGTCGTCGACATAGAACTCGCGGTCGATGAATCTTCTTGCATCACTACCACATTCGGCTTCTGCTTTCTTAGCTGCCTGTCGCAGACCATACACTGCAACGGCAGGCGAGGGACTATTTCCAAAAAGGTGAACCCGCATTCTGTAGTCGACGATGTCGGAGGTAGGGTTGTTGTTTCTGTACCACAGGAAGCGGAGAAAATCACGGTGGTCCTCCTTGACGAGAAAGCAGTGGAACATGTGCTCGATGTCGGCAGTGATCGCCACCTGTTCCTTCCTAAACCTCATAAGAACACCTAGCAGGCTATTATTAAGGTCAGGACCAGTGAGCAAGATATCGTTGAGCGACACTCCTTCATATGATGCACTGCTGTCGAAGACCACACGAATTCTATCTGGTTTCCTTGGATGATACACACCGAACAGCGGTAGGTACCAACACTCTTGTCCAGGCTGTACCGGCGGGGCGACTTCAGCATGTGCCTTCTCGAACATCTTCTCCATAAACTCTAGGAAATCGACTTTCATCTTTGGTCGTTTTTCCAATGAGCGCTGGAGCGAAACGAAACGGTCGAAAACCTGTTTCCTGTTGTTAGGCATCCGCTGTCTCGGCAACCGAAAAGGTAAAGGTGCAACCCAACTTTTGGAACTGTCCTGATAACACTCGGCTTCCATTATCTTCAGAAACTCTAGATCCTCTATGGATGGAGCGAGTCTATGGTCGTCGGGAGAACGAGCGAAGACTGTCTGCCCCAAGCAGTCTCCACTGAGCATCATGGAACCACGGATGGAGGTTGGTGCTGGATTATGCTGAGGTCTAGACGCTTGACCAAATACCTCTTTCACTCTGATCTGGTTGTTGCATGGTTGAAGATAACTCGTACGACCGTTCTCTAAGATGGCTGTTTTGTAGCTTCTCACCTCTTGTGTTCTGTGAGCACCTCCAAGGCACACATCACCAATGACGACCCATCCTAGATCAAGCCTTTGCGCGAACGGTGCATCTCCTGGGCCGCTTATCTGTTCTCGGACCTTGTGCACTTGTAAGATGTCTCTGCCCAGTAAGAGGAGAATTTCAGCATCCTGATCTAAAGGCGGAATCTTGTCAGCGATGCGCTTCAGGTGGGCATGATGGTAGGCTGCTTCCGGCGTAGGAATCTCGTTGCGAAAGTTAGGGATTTGGTTGCACTCCAGGAGTGTAGGCAGATGAATGCTCATTTTCTTGTCCACCGACTCCACAGTGTAACCGCTGGCTCTCCTCCCCGCCGTCTCTGAACACCCCGAACAGGTCTTGAGGGTATATGAGTAGGAACTTCCAGAGATCTTAAAAATCTCAAAGAACTCAGACCGAGCCAGGGAGCGATTGCTCTGTTCATCTAGTATGGCGTACATTCTCTTGGACTCCTTCTTGCAGCCGTTGGGAAACACGCTGACAAGGCAGATCTTAGCACATGTTCTGGCACTCAATCCTTCACCACATACTTGAGTGCATGTCGACTTAACCTCCCGGATTTCTGCTTTGTCCTCCTCCCCGCCATCCTCTGAAGTGGAAGGGGACGACTTAGATTTCCAGGTAGGTGGGTAGGGGTGAAGTGCTGTGACGTGAGTCGCACTCCCACACTCTGTACATTTTATCTCAGCGGTGCAATTCTTTGCGAGATGGTCTGTGGAGGAGCAACAGCGAAAGCAGATGTAATGCTCTTTCAAAAGCTGTTTGCGATCATTTATGCTCTTCTGACGAAAACCTCTGCATTTCCTCAAAGGGTGAGGCTTTCTATGCAGAGGGCAGTGTTTGTTGGGATCAATACGTTCCGTACTTCCTTCACACTCGGTCTTAGCAGTTCCTGAGACCTGCGTCTTGTGAACGTATACTGATGTCCTAGTAGGTTTCTCCCACTTACTTTTTCTCTCTGCTGGAGCTTGCGTGAAGAAGTTAAAACTTGGGTCAGTACGAGCCCTTGCCTCCGTGGCGATGAAATCTACCAACACAGAGAAAGGTGGAAAACTAACTAAATGTTCCTGTTTGTATCTCGTGCCAAGGTAAAGCCACTTTTCTTGCATGTTGTATGGAAGTTTCTCGATAATAGGCTTAATACCTCTGGAGGTATCCAAATACGACAAGCCTGCAAGATAGCCGTCTTCTTTGGCCGCTTGAAGCTCCGACAACAGGTCGGCTAGATCCCGGAGTCTTCGTGGATCCTTCATTGTAACCTTCGGAAAGTCCTCTAGCTTGTTGAACAAAGCCTGCTCGACGGCCTCTGGTGAGCCATATATTTCGTCGAGGCGTTTCCATGCCATACTCAATCCAATTGCTGGATCCTTAATGTTGACTGTTTTAATTCTTCTTACTTGTTCTGTCGACTCTTTTCCTAGATACTTGGTGAGGAGGTCGAGTTCTCCTGCTGCAGACAAGTCTAAATCAGCGATAGCATTCAAGAACGATGTTTTCCAGGCCCAATAGTTCATTGGCTGGTCATCATATGCGGTTAGACCTGAAGTCACCAGGCTGCTACGAGCTAGGTATTTGATGAGATCGCCAGTGGACGTAGAATGATCATAGCTAGCTCCATAAGGTGTCTTATACGCATGCGTGCGCGCAGAAGGAGAGTGTTCCGCTTTTACGTTCTGTTGCGAACGACTCCCACCACGCTGAAGAACTGGGTAAGAGTTAAGCACTTGATTGTAGCTTTGTTGCAGCAGCGCTCCACTGGTCTGAGGAGCTTGATGAACTTGATGTGGCATAATGTCTGCGGAGGCAGCAGCTTGATTTTGACTCACGCTGAGTGGGTGAGGCGTTGAGAAGATAGCATTATTGGGTTGAGAATGCAGAGGATGCAGCGTTGGCAGAGCATAATCACTACCTCTTCTAAGTGATAAACCTCTGCTGCATAGGCTGGCTTGTTCCGACACATAAGCGGCGACTCGCTGGTCTTTGGCCGATTGAGGAACCTGGCTGCTAGCCTTACTGCATACTTCAAAACCCATATCTTGTAGACCGGCCACAAGAGCATTCGCCTCTGCTATGGCGGCATCCTTTTCTTTCTCATCATTTAATGCATCAAGATTAGCTTGAACACGAGCATGCTCTACTTTAAGTTCAATTTCCTTCTGCGTGTGTGCTGCTCTAGCTTGCGCTGCTTCAGCTTTCGCCTTTGCCATGGCAACAGCCATACTAATCTTCGAGCTGGACGATGTACCAGATGAACGACTGCTTCTTGAACGCACAGTCTCAGACTGGATATCTTCATTGCCATTTTTACTGTTGCTTTGTTGTGACATTGTGACTCACTGCGGTGTCAATAACAGGAGAAGAATACTATTACGTAGCTGACAGGGCGCTGTAGCGTTAGCCACTTCTCTTGGTATTGAATTGCTCCGTAAGATGGCGATCCTTGTGACCTTCGTTAGCTGCGTCAACGTCTTTTCACTTTCATGGACTATGCTCCATTCAGCTTAAACACTTCCAAGAAACTCCAGGACACAGATGATTCATTTCCATAAAGTTTACTGGGAATATTGAAGAAAAGGCGATCGCTCGAGAAACGGATGACTGAGAGAGCTCGCAAACTGCCGCGACTGACTTCCGCATAGCGATCTACTTCCTGATTCATGACGTGCGCAGTACCTCATCACTACCGCTACAAAGATAAACAGATCGCGCTGTACTGTTGAAACAAAACAAAATACCCCTTTTTTATTCCTTTTCTTTTCATGCGGCATGACAGTGACTTAAATGATCCCATAACTCAATCAATTTTTCATGTAGTACTTTAATATTACTTTAATATTACTAATATTACTAAATTGTTTTACTTCAATTTAAATGTCTCTTTTTTCATTTCAAAAGCCATTTAGTAGAGACCATTCATGTTTAATGAAACCATTATTATAATATTCATGTTTTCATATAACCATGTCATGTATATTATTATTTTACTTTATTTATTTGAATACTAATAATTTATTCATAATACTTTGCTTTGTAATAATACTAATCATAATACTATATACATAATATATAATACAATACATAATATTTAATACAATACTTAATACAATAAATAATACTAATAATTTATTCATAATACTTTGCCTTTTTGAAATCCAAAAAGGCAAGACACACATTTCAAATACTTTGCAGCTGTAATGTATTGTTATATTTTACAATTTTGTTTTATAAAAAGCACAAAGCTGTGTGAAATAGTGGTTTCAGTCCTGCGTGAGTGGGATTCGAACTCACAATCCAAATAAATGCATGAAAAAATCGGATTGGCTGTGACAACATTTCCGCTCTTTGATCAGCTGTTGAAATGCTTCAATCTAATTGGCTGTCACTGAGTTCCAACTATCCACGGCTGGCCCGGGCCTCCCACGAGCGGATTGTTTAGCTAAACGGCCCTAAACCATTTCCCATTCATTCTCAATGGTAGTGCTAAACCACTACAGATGCAATATTCTTTCGGCCTCTAGCGCTCTCGTGGCGCTCTTCCGTGTTTCGCACCGCGGGAAGTTTGAATTCGCAGAAGAAAACGTCTCGGGCAAGAAGAACATGATTAAGCTTGTGGATCAGGAGTATGGAGCAATGGTCCACAACTCATGTACTGATCCCAACAGCATGCTCCATTCAACAACAAGATTACACATCTCACAGTATGTGAAACACTTAGCTAAACTCTTAAACACCAGTTCTTGCTTAAATACAAGTCCAGAAAAACTTCTTCAGAGACAGCAGCTCTGGTATTCACTGACAGAGGGTAGTGACACTACCAGTGTTCCGGTTATGACAGTGACCCCATCAGTCATCCATCCACCTGCACCTTCTCTGACTCAAGAGGCTATTGAGAAAATTGTGGAGGAATTTATGGGGAGGCAGCAGCAACAGCAACATACTGAACAGAAGAGGAAACAAACAAAGACTTGTCTTGCCTGTGGACAGCCGAAATCTCGGTATGAGAACCATGGCTCCTCCATCCACTTCTTTTATCAGCAAGGTTCTGTTAGATACTTCTATTGTTCCACAAATGTTTTTAAAACCTACGGTGGAGATGGACTAACAAACCCAAGAATGCCATTTCAAGATTTTATGGAGACAAGAGTTCTTTCAAAGGGAACTGGAAGCCACAAAAAAGCGGGTCGAGGCGAGAGGGCAACAGAAACGGAAAAGGGCTGATACTCAACACACTGGTCGTCTGTGCAGATTCTGCAAAATGGAATTGAAGCAGGGCCCAAATAGTCCACATATACATACAGGTTTTCCTGGGGTCCCAGGGAAATATATTTACTGCCCTGCTAAAGCCTTTTCAATTTACAAAGGGCAGGGCATGGTCAAAGAGATGACCTGGAAAGAATTTCAAGACTCTGCTTTTTATGAGGCAGAAAAGCAAAAATGGTTGGCAGAGAAAGGAAAATTAAAGGATTTTCTCCCCTTCTTGTTTCTGTAATTATCTGTATATATTCAATGGATGTCTTTAGATTTATTTTGTGGTTTCTGTTTTTATAGTGTCATCTAACACATTACATATCACCTTTGATTATCAGCATGACCCAAAAAGCCCTGCTTTATGTACTAGGGTTGTCACGATACCATAAAAATGTCTTACGATACTATACCAGCTGAAGTATCACGATACCAAGTAGTATCACGATACCATGCAGTATTGTTAATTTAAAAAAAATAATTCTACCAAATTAATAAAAAATGCATAAATAAATTAAAACAGAAAATAGTATTTCTCTGAATACTTAATTAATGTGAATTAATGACTGGCTATTGTTTTGCCTGAAATTATGTAAACAAAACTCATCTTAGCACTACACAGAAGCTGCATGAAGTGACATTTAGATGTGGCATTTTTACATTTAGACTGTTTTTATAATTGCATACATTTTTTATGAGATTAAAGTTTTAAATACAAAATTCTGAATGTAGAAATATGTTGGAAAATAATGTATATGCCTACTTTTAGATAAGAAACTGGGAAAAACGGCCAGCAGGTGGCAGCAGTTCGTTATTGAATCACTATGTCATTCAAACAATTATTTCAAAACGGCTGAATCCTGCTGGAGCGAATCAAATTACTGTTTTATGAATGGTTTAGTGAATCAGTGATTCACCCAAGCCAACGCGGATTCAGATTCGAACAAAGTAACAAAACAAAAACAGCACTCTTGCTCAGAAACAATTAGATTTGAGCAAGGAGACCGCGTTTGAGGCGGGCAGATACGCTTTTGCGGTCTGGCCTCACCTCGTGGTGGTGAAGCGCCTATCCTCATTACGACCCGAAGGTCAGGAACGACTCGGAGGAGCCGAAGCGGAAGGCTTGTTGGGCCGTTTCAGGTCAACCCGTCTGCGTGGTCGCTGGCGAGGGAAGGACCGGCCACGGGCTCCCCAAACCGTAGTTGGGGGAGGGTGCGTAGCCTGGGCGCCACTCCCGCCAGAAGGCTCCTTTCTGGGAAGCGATTGCTCCCTAGACAAAGAGAAGGAGGGAGTGGAATAGTCCCTCGACCTCCTAGGCATGAACTGCTTAAGAGCAGCCGATTGCGTCTTGGCAGAGCAGAACTTGTCCACTACTGAGCTAACCGCCTCCCCGAATAACCCAGACTGTGAGATGGGTGCGTCCAGCAAGAACACCTTTTCCTTCTCACGAATCTCGGTTAGAATGAGCCACAAATGGCGTTCTGCGGCCACTGAACCTGCCATAGAGCGCCCCACGGTGCGTGCGGTATGCTTAGTGGCTCTGAGAGCCAAGTCAGTGGCTCTGTGCAGCGATGAATCGCGTGCACGGCGGTTGACAGCGGCAATACTCCATGGCACTTCACCGCAAGGAGAACAAAGTTCCACTGTAGGCAGTCGCCGAAGTGCAAATGGATAAATCGCGTTCGAATATTGTATTTGGGCCAGAAAAATCGCAACAACGAAGGGCAGTATGACCGCTTCGTTAAGGCAGAGAAATCTGAGGAGTAGATGGCGCGTTCACCGATATAGGCTGACAACGTGAGTGTGTCAGGGGCGTCGTCGTGCCATCAGCCAATGAATTGGCGTGATTCTATAGGGTTTCAGACATCGGTCACGCAGAAGGCGTTCCCAAAGCGTGAAGCACGCAGCGTAAGTGAACCTATGAAAGAGAACACTGCAGCGATCGCCTCGGTTGTTTAATTCAACTCATTCTATCAGAGCATAATTAATTCATAATTAATTCCGCACATCTATCAGAGGTAAGATGCTTTATGTGACTTCAGTTTATGTTTTGTTACCGTTAATGCTGAAATCACGTTAGTAAACTTACTGTTGTTCATCGTAGGTTTGTTTGTTTGCGCACCAAATTATGAATGAACATGGCTGTAATTGACCTTTCTGTGTATTGTTCGTCATCATTAACACATCATCTGTTGATAACAAGCTAAATTATGAATGAATATAACCATTATTTTAATTTTTGTAATAAGATTACATGCATTTCACAGTTCAAAAAAATGTTTTCTGACCATGGTTTTACTGTAGTAACTATAATTTAGCCATAGTATTTTTGTATTATCACAACAATACATTTACCATTTTCCTGACTGTATTGGGCTTTATATTTACAGTACAGCCATAAAATTGTGAATGAATATCAGTCTGCCAAGAACAGCAGGGTTACTACAGTATTATAGTGTGTTTGTGTCTGTAATATAATGAGAATTTGTGTAATATTTCTATTGTGATGTTCTTGTTTCTCAGTTTCTACACTGCTTGTGTCCTTGCTGTCATCTTTTCCTGGTACTCAGTCAGATACAAGTAAATATTGGACACATTAACATCATACACAAAAGGGTTTTTAAGTCTTAAAATGTCTGTATTTACTGTTACACAAATCAATGCCTTGAGAAAGTTTTAAATCAGAGCAGAAAGTCTTAAATAAAAAAAATGATGGATGCAAAGCAAAAAGTGAATGAATCTCTTCCTCTGTGTTTTGTCTTGTTTTCTAGTACAAATATCAAACATCTTTCAATCAAGATATGTTTATTTCAGATGCAAATATAAACAGTCTTGAAATCAGTTTATTCTTCAAACATGACTTATTTAAGAATCATTCGTCATTTGCGCTGGAAAACAAGACAAAAATACTGATGAAGAACATCTCTTATTTGCAGCATGACCTGAAGCTGCAGTAAAAGATATTTCCATGTTCTAGTGTCTGGAGCAAAGTGTTTCGGTGCGGTTTTGTCAAATGGATTAAAAAATTGAATTTGGAAACAGCACCGCCGGCAACCGCAAAGCTCTGCAAAGGGTCGTGCGAACTGCCCGCCACATTGTTGGAGGTGAGCTTCCCTCCCTCCAGGACATCTACACCAGGCGGTGTACAAGGAAAGCCCGGAGGATTATCAAAGACTCCAGCCACCCGTCCCACAGACTGCTCTCTCTGCTGCCCTCAGGGCGAAGTCCCCGCAGCATCCGATCCCGCACTAGCCGACTGAGGGACAGCTTTTTCCCTCAGGCTATCAGGCTAATGAACAGTCAGAAATAACTCACCCTACATCACACTCCCACTCACACAACATGCCTTCATAAATCATATGGATTTATTGAACAAATCTGTTAAAATACATAAAGAATAGAGCTAATGTTCATTACACAACAAAGGCCTGCAGGGGGCGCTGGCCACCTGATAATTATCTCTACACATTACGAGATCTTATACTTGTTTAATATTGACCAAGCACCATTTAATTCAAATGTTCACTTAATCTTTAATATTTGGCCATTTCTTTAGAATTTTTTTATAGCTGCTGTAATTAGATGAATATGTCGACATCAAAACGTGTAAACTCAGAGCGAGTGTTTGAGCTTTTATTTTGAAATCGTGATGTATCCTGTGTTTGTGTAGGTTTATAAATTACACATCTGATGAAATGGCACACGTTGCGTTCCCAGATAAACGTTATAATAAACACAAACTTACAACAACATGCAGAGATTGAGTTTGAGACGCTCCACATGTAAATGATAACAGTTTCTGTGGAGCTACTGTGAACGCTGTGTGACACTCGTACTTAACCTACACGCAAGTGAATAATTAAAGCGCATATAATTATTACTTAAATTAAATTTAATAATTAAATCACAGCATTTGTTAAGTCACAATTATGCTTAATTGTGATTTTTAAATGGGTTTAATAAATAATGCAGCCTTGGCAAACAGTCTAATAATATGTTTTATGGATTCTCGTCCGTGAAATGCGCCACTATTTTGCCGGTTAGTCGACACGAGCAAAATTAAGTCAACGATTTAAAAAATCGACTAGTCGCGGCAAATCGCGACAGCCCGAGTATTTATATACATATATATTTTTATCATGCTTAAATATAAAGGGCTTCTTTTGTCAGCATGCCACTAAATTCTAGCTGCTTTGTTTAAAAAACCTGCGTGAATGAGTAAAATTATTATTAATAGCCGCAATCCCGCGCCGAAATTCAAGTTCTGCTCTGTGTTTTTCCGTGAGCGGGAATGTAATTAAAAACACTTACCAGTCATGAAAGTTTGTGAACATCAGGTGCAGCAGAAACAATTATCACTCATTAGAGCGTCCAGAAACTAAGAAATACATTTTTATTAGTGATCGAACGATATAGATTTTTTATAACCGATACCGATACTTTGTACGTTTATGTACCCGATAACCGATATGCAGAACCGATATTTATTTACTGTTATAAAGTACATAAATAACAGAGTGAAGTCCATTCTTCACTTTCAGTCGTCTTAACAACAAACAACTGTTGAAAATTAACATTCTTTCATGTAAAATGTAATCTTCAAATTACAACAATAAAAACATTTTATTTATAAAAGCATCATCAGCAACACTGATATTAACAATAAGCAAAATAATGTCTAATGTTTTCAAATGGAGAAAATAAAGGACAGAAGTCATAACAACTTCATGTTAAACTACAGTTTTAGGATTAAACGCTGTTTAATAGACTAAAGAGTGAAGAATAATTCACTGAATAATATTCTCTGAAATATTGAAATAAGCTATAACAAACAATACATCGTATTTTATTGCATTTCTTAACTGACATGTTTTATCAGAATTATTAAAATGTTTTGTCTAAATTATGAAAACTGCTGACAGCGCGGTTTATGGTTTATCTATTTACACAGAACTATACTCAAACTGCGATCGCTTGCGGAGATAATAAATAATAAATTTCGATAGAGATGCATTTATTTAGATGTTTATTGGTGAAATAATGGTTCTATAGTAAATGTTAATATAATTTAGTGTGTTTCAAACGAGTGAATCTTGTATAAATTTACGTGCGGTGGAGTGTGTGTGTGTCCACTGCTCCAGGTGTGTGTGTGTGTGTGTGTGTGTGCCCACTGCTCCAGGTGTGTGTGTGTGTGTGTGTCCCTGTGTCCATGCTCCCAGGTTGTGCTGTGTGTGTGTGTCCACTGCTCCAGGTGTGTGTCCACTTCCAGGTGTGTGTTTGTGTGTGTGTGTGTGTGTGTGTGTGTGTCCACTGCTCCAGGTGTGTGTGTCCACTGCTCCAGGTGTGTGTGTGTGTGTGTGCGCGTGTCCACTGCTCCAAGTGTGTGTGTGTGTGTGTGTCCACTGCTCCAAGTGTGTGTGTGTCCACTGCTCCAGGAGTGTGTGCAGGGCTCTAGACTAACTTTTTGGACTGGGTGCACTGGTGCGCCTAACTTTTTTTCTTAGGTGCACCAGCACAAAAGTTAGGTGCACCCAAATTTTTATATACAATTTTATACAATTCTACAGGAAAGGTAACTTACTGAAAAGCTGAGCTGAGATTAAACTTAAAACATCTCAAGATAAATGAAATAAAAATAAAATCTAAATTCATTGTTTTAAGGGCATCAAACTGAACATCTCATGGCTCAGTCTTATGGACTATCCTCCATTGCATTCACATGCCCCTCGGATGGCCAACTCCTGTAGTTTGTCCTTCTTGATCTTTGGCCTTGAATAAACCAGCTGGACACACTCTCTCTAGCATCAACATCTTCCAGACTTGACCCTCATCACTGATTCTTATCAGATCTTCCACTGTGTCTGAATGAAGGGATGCTCTAGTGCAGTGCTTCTCAAACTTCAAACTCAAATCTGTGTATATAATATGTATAGTTTTAACTTTTAATTTTAGTTACTTTTTCTTATTTGTAAGCCGCTTTGGATAAAAGCGTCTGCTAAATGACTAAAAGTAAAGAAAAAAATAACTGTTCTGTTCTGTCTAATCGTCTCTCTGTGCTCATACTGTATTTTAATGCAGCCAAATTCTCAATAAAACTGTTTTACTTTATATATTTGACTGTTTATGTTGTCAGTCAACGGGATGAATATGAAATAATGACTGAAACACGTCCCTTTAAGAAGACATAACCAGCTCTCCCTTCCAAGAAGCTAGTCTGCACAAAAATATTAATTTATAATTTTATTGAGCCGTTGTCTGATGAAATCAAATAATACACAATATAAGACAAGACAATGACAATTCCTGTGCTGTGATTTCTTCTATATTTGTATGTACATTTAGAGAAGCAATAATATCTGTTTTAACTGAACGGGCTCCTCTCAGACGCTTGCTGAACAGAGCAGATGCAGAGAAAGCGCGCTGATCTCGCGCCGTTGCGGCGATCACAGAGACACTCTGAGAGACTCGATTTGTCACTAGTTGCCTTTTTGGGAAAACAAAAAGTTGCTATGGGGGTCTACAAAGGCGCTAAATCTCGCTAAGTTGGCAACACTGCACGCATCTCTACTACTCACCTCTTTCTCTCTGTCTGACTGCAGCAGCACACGTGACGCATTTGTCAACGCGCACACACACATGCAGGAATATCTGGACCACGGCCAATCAGAGGGGGGGTCCGCCCTTCACTATCTCTGATTGGTTTAGACCACGATATAAGCCTAACGGGAGTGTCTTTTGTTGAACCACAGAGTTTCTGAGTCACGGATACTTTTTTTTCTTTTCTCGAATGGCTGGACGCACCAGTGCGACCTGGGATTTTTGTTAGTCGCACCCGTGAGAAATTAGGTCGCACGTGCGACCAAATTGGTCGCACTCTAGAGCCCTGGTGTGTGTCCACTGCTCCAAGTGTGTGTGTGTCCACTGCTCCAAGTGTGTGTGTGTGTGTGTGTGTGTGTGTGTCCACTGCAATATTCTCTTGTGTTTGTGTTGCCTGACTTACATTTCACGGCTGGTTATATATTCTCTATATAATCGTGCATGTGACAAATACAAATCTTGAATCTTGAACTTACCGGTAATCTTTAGATATACAATTGGGAATCTATAAATGTTTTCTTGTGAACATACATAGAGAAAAAAAGCATTTCCTCCCCGTCGGGGAATTGAACCCCGGTCTCCCGCGTGACAGGCGGGGATACTGACCACTATACTAACGAGGAGTGAGTGTTGCAACACTGTCGTCCCCATTTAGTGCTACGCCAGACTTACTGTATTAAGATTGAAGAAACGAGGAAAAACAGGTTTTGTAGCATTGCAGTAACAACAAAACACTGTTTTAACTCCAATCTTACCTTCATGATGTATTGCGGCGCTTTATGGTCTCCTGATGAATCTCTTATGGCCAAGCTATCATTTGTATGCAGGGTCTGAAATGAACACCCAACAAACAGAAATTAGCACAACGTTGAACTAAATTGTGCAATTTGATCAATTATTTGTTGTTGGACACCGAGAACTGTGTGCAAGAGCTGTAAATGTAATGGTACCTTAATAAAAAGTACCTTACAGTGACATGTTTTATGAATGAACAAACAAGCAGATGATTCTATCTTAAAAAGTTAAGCTTGCATCCTTTTGTAAGTCACTTTCTAATAAGTACATCAAATATATTTTTTAGTACATAAATAAGTGCATAAAATATCTTCAAAAGAAGCTGCTGCATTGGCCGGGATTCGAACCCAGGCCTCCCACGCGCCGATTGTTTAGCTAAACGGCCCTAAACCGTTTCCCATTCATTCTCAATGGTAGTGCTAAACCACTACGGATGCAATATTATTTCGGCCGCTAGCGCTCTCGTGGCGCTCTTCCGTGTTTCGGCACCGCGGGAAGTTTGAATTCGCAGAAGAAGAAAACACTGCAGCGATCGCCTCGGTTGTTTAATTCAACTCATTCTATCAGAGCATAATTAATTCATAATTAATTCAGCGCATCTATCAGAGGTAAGATGCTTTATGTGACTTCAGTTTATGTTTTGTTACCGTTAATGCTGAAATCACGTTAGTAAACTTACTGTTGTTCATCGTAGGTTTGTTTGTTTGCGCACCAAATTATGAATGAACATGGCTGTAATTGACCTTTCTGTGTATTGTTCGTCATCATTAACACTCATTTGTTGATTACAAGCTAAATCATGAATGAATATAACCATTATTTTCAATGTTGTAATGAAATTACATGTATTCAGCTGTTCAAAATGTTTTCTGACCATGGTTTTACTGTAGTAACCATAATTTAGCCATAGTATTTTAGTAGAATCACAACAATACATTTACTATTGTTGTTACTGTATTGGGCTTTATATTTACAGTACAGCCATGACATTGTGAATGAATATCAGTCTGCCAAGAACAGCAGGGTTACTACAGTATTATAGTGTGTTTGTGTCTGTAATATAATGATAATTTGTGTAATATCTCTATTGTGATGTTCTTGTTTCTCAGTTTCTACACTGCTTGTGTCCTTGCTGTCATCTTTTCCTGGTACTCAGTCAGATACAAGTAAATATTGGACACATTAACATCATACACAAAAGGGTTTTTAAGTCTTAAAATGTCTGTATTTACCGTTACACAAATGAATGCCTTGAGAAAGTCTTAAATAAAATTATGTAATTATATGTTTGATGCAAAGCAAAAAGTGAATGATTCGTGTTTTTTTCAGATGCAAATATAAATAAGTCTGGAAAAATTAATAAATTAAATGAGTTTATTCTTAAAACAATAATCTGTCAATGAGTCATCAAAACTTCCCTTTAAATTAAGGTTACTTTTTTGTCTAATGCCAGATATTAGTTCTTGTTTTAATCACAAAATCCTTCAAACAAGACTTATTTAAGAATCTTTCATCATTTGCGCTGGAAAACAAGACAAAAATACTGACGAAGAACATCTCTTGTTTGCAGCATGACCTGAAGCTGCAGTAAAATATATTTCCATGTTCTAGTGTCTGGAGCAAAGTGTTTCGGTGCGGTTTTGTCAAATGGATAATTTTTTTTTGGAAATTGTATTTTTGAAGTTAATCAACTCATAGCGTTTCTCTCCAGACATTTACGTTCTACATAATTTATTAGTTTTTTCTCATTTGTTCCTCAAATTTGCTTTACTTGGTCTTAAAAATGTCTTAACTAACCTTCATAAAACCTGAAGAAACTCTGTTTTCTTACACATTCAACTAAATATTTAACTTGTTGCAGACACCACTGGTGCGCTGCCTGTGTCCTCGCTGTTTTCATATCACGTGGAGACTATCAGATTTTTCAGAATGCAGAAATTAACTACATACATCCCCTCTGTGTAGGAACTACATACATACACCTCTGTGTAGGAACTACATACATACACCTCTGTGTAGGAACTACATACATACACCTCTGTGTAGGAACTACATACATACACCTCTGTGTAGGAACTACATACATACACTGTGTAGGAACTACATACATCTCCTCTGTGTGTATCTCCTCTGTGTAGGAACACAACATACATACACCTCACTACATACACCTCTGTGTAGGAACTACATATATACACCTCTGCCTGTGCTGGACCCATGAAGACTGTTTGTACTGGACCCGTGAAGACTGTTTGTACTGGACCACATACGCGAAGCTCATTGATAACTTGCTTAATAAACACCATGAGAAGAAGGACATCCTCGGGAGTGTGCAGCAATAGTCCACAGTTCCTCGACTGATCCAAACATCATGCTCCATTCAACCACAAACCTGCACTTTTCACAGTATGTCAAGCACCTGGCCAAACTGCTCAACACCAGTTCTTCATTAAACAACTCCAGCGAAATGTCTTGGGAGAGAGAGTAACTCTGGCTCTGAAAGAGGGCATTAAAACAGCCAGTGTGCCAGTGGTAACAATGAAGCCACCAGCACCTGACCACACTCCTAACTCATAAGACCATTGAGAGAATTGGGGACAGTATTATGGAGCGGCAGCAGCAACCTGAGCAGAAGAAGAAGCAAACAAAGACTTGTCTTGCTTGTGAACAGCCAAAGATGGTCGCTCTATCCACTTTTCTTAATCAGCAAGGCTGTCATGCCACATGAAAAGAGCAATTTCTCGAGCGATCGCCTTTTCTTCTTCCCTTTTGCTAAAGCAACGTCTGTGAGTATTTCTTATCATGTAATATTAGGATAGTGTCTATTTTCATCTTTTGTAAGACTATCGAGACGACTAAGTTAGCTTTGTGTTTATTACTGCCGATTGTTTACTAGCTCGATTGCGTTTATCATACAGATCACCGCCGTGTAGATATCCATGCTGGTTTCTCTGTCATTTGTATTTGTATTTAATATTAATATATATTTCATTTGTATTGTATTACAGTTTCACAATATTCCCAGTAAACTTTATGGAAATGAATCATCTGTGTCCTGGAGTTTCTTGGAAGTGTTTAAGCTGAATGGAGCATAGTCCATGATAGTGAAAAGACGTTGGCGCAGCTAACGAAGGTCACAAGGATCGCCATCTTACGGAGCAATTCAATACCAAGAGAAGTGGCTAACGCTACAGCGCCCTGTCAGCTACGTAATAGTATTCTTCTCCAGTTATTGACACCGCAGTGAGTCACAATGTCACAACGAAGCAACAGTAAAAAAGGCAATGAAGATATCCAGTCTGAGACTGTGCGTTCAAGAAGCAGTCGTTCATCTGGTACATCGTCCAGCTCGAAGATTAGTATGGCTGTTGCCATGGCAAAGGCGAAAGCTGAAGCAGCGCAAACTAGAACAGCACACACGCAGAAGGAAATCGAACTTAAAGTAGAGCATGCTCGTGTTCAAGCTAATCTTGATGCATTAAATGATGAGAAAGAAAAGGATGCCGCCATAGCAGAGGCGAATGCTCTTGTGGCCGGTCTACAAGATATGGGTTTTGAAGTATGCAGTAAGGCTAGCAGCCAGGTTCCTCAATCGGTCAAAGACCAGCGAGTCGCCGCTTACATGTCGGAACAAGCCAGCCTATGCAGCAGAGGTTTATCAGTTAGAAGAGGTAGTGATTATGCTTTGCCAACGCTGCATCCTCCGCATTCTCAACCCAATAATGCTATCTTCTCAACGCCTCACCCACTCAGCGCGAGTCAAAATCAAGCTGCTGCTTCCGCAGACATTATGCCACATCAAGTTCATCAAGCTCCTCAGACCAGTGGAGCGCTGCTGCAACAAAGCTACAATCAAGCACTTAACTCTTACCCAGTTCTTCAGCGTGGTGGGAGTCGTTCGCAACAGAACGTAAAAGCGGAACCCTCTCCTTCTGCACGCACGCATGCTTATAAGACACCTTATGGAGCTAGCTATGATCATTCTCCGTCCACTGGCGATCTCATCAAATACCTAGCTCGTAGCAGCCTGGTGACTTCAGGTCTAACTGCATATGATGACCAGCCAATGAACTATTGGGCCTGGAAAACATCGTTCTTGAATGCTATCGCTGATTTAGACCTGTCTGCAGCAGGAGAACTCGACCTCCTCACCAAGTATCTAGGAAAAGATTCGACAGAACAAGTAAGAAGAATTAAAACAGTCAACATTAAGGATCCAGCAATTGGATTGAGTATGGCATGGAAACGCCTCGACGAAATACAGTGGGGCAAAAAAGTATTTAGTCAGCCACCAATTGTGCAAGTTCTCCACTTAAAAATATGAGAGAGGCCTGTAATTTTCATCATAGGTATACCTCAACTATGAGAGACAAAATAAGAAAACAAAATCCAGAAAATCACATTGTAGGATTTTTAAAGAATTTATTTGCAAATTATGGTGGAAAATAAGTATTTGGTCAATAACAAAATTTCATCTCAATACTTTGTTATATACCCTTTGTTGGCAATGACAGAGGTCAAACGTTTTCTGTAAGTCTTCACAAGGTTTTCACACACTGTTGCTGGTATTTTGGCCCATTCCTCCATGCAGATCTCCTCTAGAGCAGTGATGTTTTGGGGCTGTCGCTGGGCAACACGGACTTTCAACTCCCTCCAAAGATTTTCTATGGGGTTGAGATCTGGAGACTGGCTAGGCCACTCCAGGACCTTGAAATGCTTCTTACGAAGCCACTCCTTCGTTGCCCGGGCGGTGTGTTTGGGATCATTGTCATGCTGAAAGACCCAGCCACGTTTCATCTTCAATGCCCTTGCTGATGGAAGGAGGTTTTCACTCAAAATCTCACGATACATGGCCCCATTCATTCTTTCCTTTACACAGATCAGTCGTCCTGGTCCCTTTGCAGAAAAACAGCCCCAAAGCATGATGTTTCCACCCCCATGCTTCACAGAAGGTATGGTGTTCTTTGGATGCAACTCAGCATTCTTTCTCCTCCAAACACGACAAGTTGAGTTTTTACCAAAAAGTTCTATTTTGGTTTCATCTGACCATATGACATTCTCCCAATCCTCTTCTGGATCATCCAAATGCTCTCTAGCAAACTTCAGACGGGCCTGGACATGTACTGGCTTAAGCAGGGGGACACGTCTGGCACTGCAGGATTTGAGTCCCTGGCGGCGCAGTGTGTTACTGATGATAGCCTTTGTTACTTTGGTCCCAGCTCTCTGCAGGTCATTCACTAGGTCCCCCCGTGTGGTTCTGGGATTTTTGCTCACAGTTCTTGTGATCATTTTGACCCCACGGGGTGAGATCTTGCGTGGAGCCCCAGATCGAGGGAGATTATCAGTGGTCTTGTATGTCTTCCATTTTCTAATAATTGCTCCCACAGTTGATTTCTTCACACCAAGCTGCTTACCTATTGCAGATTCAGTCTTCCCAGCCTGGTGCAGGTCTACAATTTTGTTTCTGGTGTCCTTTGACAGCTCTTTGGTCTTGGCCATAGTGGAGTTTGAAGTGTGACTGTTTGAGGTTGTGGACAGGTGTCTTTTATACTGATAACGAGTTCAAACAGATGCCATTAATACAGGTAACGAGTGGAGGACAGAGGAGCCTCTTAAAGAAAAATGTACAGGTCTGTGAGAGCCAGCAATCTTGCTTGTTTGTAGGTGACCAAATACTTATTTTCCACCATAATTTCCACCATAACCGCAAATAAATTCTTTAAAAATCCTACATTGTGATTTTCTGGATTTTTCTTTTCTTATTTTGTCTCTCATAGTTGAGGTATACCTATGATGAAAATTACAGGCCTCTCTCATCTTTTTAAGTGGGAGAACTTGCACAATTGGTGGCTGACTAAATACTTTTTTGCCTCACTGTATATGGCTCACCAAAGGCCGTCGAGCAGGCTCTGTTCAACAAGCTAGAGGACTTTCCGAAAGTTACAATGAAGGATCCACGAAGACTCCGGGATCTAGCCGACCTGTTGTCGGAGCTTCAAGCGGCCAAAGAAGACAGCTATCTTGCAGGCTTGTCGTATTTGGATACCTCCAGAGGTATTAAGGCTATTATCGAGAAACTTCCATACAACATGCAAGAAAAGTGGCTTTACCTTGGCACAAGATACAAACAGGAACATTTAGTTAGTTTTCCACCTTTCTCCGTGTTGGTAGACTTCATCGCCACGGAGGCAAGGGCTTGTACTGACCCAGGTTTTAACTTCTTCACGCTAGCTCCAGCAGAGAGAAAAAGTAAGTGGGAGAAACCTACTAGGACATCAGTATACGTTCACAAGACGCAGGTCTCAGGAACTGCTAAGACCGAGTGTGAAGGAAGTACGGAACGTATTGATCCCAACAAACACTGCCCTCTGCATAGAAAGCCTCACCCTTTGAGGAAATGCAGAGGTTTTCGTCAGAAGAGCATAAATGATCGCAAACAGCTTTTGAAAGAGCATTACATCTGCTTTCGCTGTTGCTCCTCTACAGACCATTGCACCGCTGAGATAAAATGTACAGAGTGTGGGAGTGCGACTCACGTCACAGCACTTCACCCCTACCCACCCACCTGGAAATCTAAGTCGTCCCCTTCCACTTCAGAGGATGGCGGGGAGGAGGACAAAGCAGAAATCCAGGAGGTTAAGTCGACGTGCACTCAAGTATGTGGTAAAGGATTGAGTGCCAGGACATGTGCTAAGATCTGCCTTGTCAGCGTGTTTCCCAACAGCTGCAAGAAGGAGTCCAAGAGAATGTACGCCATACTAGACGAACAGAGCAATCGCTCCCTGGCTCGGTCGGAGTTCTTTGAGATTTTTAAGATCTCTGGAAGTTCCTACTCATATACCCTCAAGACCTGTTCGGGGTGTTCAGAGACGGCGGGGAGGAGAGCCAGCGGTTACACTGTGGAGTCGGTGGACAAGAAAATGAGCATTCATTTGCCTACACTCCTGGAGTGCAACCAAATCCCTAACGTTCGCACCGAGATTCCTACGCCGGAAGCAGCCTACCATCATGCCCACCTGAAGCGCATCGCTGACAAGATTCCGCCTTTAGATCAGGATGCCGAAATTCTCCTTTTACTGGGCAGAGACATCTTACAAGTGCACAAGGTCCGAGAACAGATAAGCGGCCCAGGAGATGCACCATTGGCGCAAAGGCTTGACCTAGGATGGGTCGTCGTCGGTGATGTGTGCCTTGGAGGTGCTCACAGAACACAAGAGGTGAGAAGCTACAAAACAGCCATCTTAGAGAACGGTCGTACAAGTTATCTTCAACCATGCAACAACCAGATCAGAGTGAAAGAGGTATTTGGTCAAGCATCTAGACCTTAGCATCATCCAGCACCAATCTCCATCCGTAGTTCCATGATGCTCAGTGGAGACTGCTTGGGGCAGACTGTCTTCGCTCGTTCTCCCGACGACCATAGACTCGCTCCATCCATGGAGGATCTAGAGTTTCTGAAGATAATGGAAGCCGAGTGTTATCAGGACAGTTCCAAAAGTTGGGTTGCACCTTTACCTTTTAAGTTGCCGAGACAGCGGATGATTAACAACAGGAAACAGGTTTTCGACCGTTTCGTTTAGCTCCAGCGCTCATTGGAAAAAACGACCAAAGATGAAAGTCAATTTCCTAGAGTTTATGGAGAAGATGTTCGAGAAGGCACACGCTGAAGTCGCCCCGCCGGTACAGCCTGGACAAGAGTGTTGGTACCTACCTCTGTTTGGTGTGTATCATCCAAGGAAACCAGATAGAATTCGTGTGGTCTTCGACAGCAATGCATCATATGAAGGAGTGTCGCTCAACGATATCTTGCTCACTGGTCCCGACCTTAATAATAGCCTGCTAGGTGTTCTTATGAGGTTTAGGAAGGAACAGGTGGCGATCACTGCCGACATCGAGCACATGTTCCACTGCTTTCTCGTCAAGGAGGACCACCGTGATTTTCTCCGCTTCCTGTGGTACAGAAGCAAAAACCCTACCTCCGACATCGTCGACTACAGAATGCGGGTTCACCTTTTTGGGAATAGTCCCTCGCCTGCCGTTGCAGTGTATGGTCTGCGACAGGCAGCTAAGAAAGCAGAAGCCGACTGTGGTAGTGATGCATGAAGATTCATCGACCGCGAGTTCTATGTTGACGACGCTTTGAAGTCCTTCAGCACAGAGGAAGAGGTTATCAGCGTCTTAGGGCGAGCACAGAAGAAGATGCTTGCAGCTTCTAACCTCAGGCTACACAAAATTGCTTCAAATCGACCGGCAGTCATCGAAGCGTTTTTATTTGAAGATCGTACCAAAGATGTCAACAGCCTAGATCTCTTCGTTGATGATTTGCCAATACGACGTAGCCTTGGATTGCTCTGGAACATGTGCACAGATACATTCATGTTCCGAATCGAAGACGACCAGAGGCCATTCACTCGCAGAGGAGTACTTTCGACCATGAACAGCCTCTACGATCCTCTAGGATTCCTCGCACCCATCACGGTTCATGGAAGACTGATACTCAGAGAACTAACTTAGCAAGCAGAGGATTGGGACACACCTCTTCCCAAAGACATGGAGACTGAATGGACTAGATGGAAACAGTCGCTCCGAGACTTGGAGGGACTCCAGATACCACGCCCTTATACGTCATTTTCCACCGAAGGCGCTCTAAGAAGAGAACTCTGTATCTTCGCAGATGCATCGGTCAAGGCAATAGTGGCCGTAGCCTACATGAAGGTGACAAGCCACCAAGAACAGACTGATATCGGCTTTGTCTTCGGGAAGGCGAAGTTGGCGCCTCAGCCTGATCTAACTATCCCAAGACTTGAGCTTTGTGCAGCTGTACTTGCCATCGAGATCGCTGAGATGGTAGTTTCAGAGATGGATACAACGCTCGACAACATGACCTACTACACAGATAGTAAGGTTGTATTGGGATACATCCAGAATCAGTCAAGGAGATTCTATGTCTACGTACACAACAGGATCCAAAGAATCCGTCAATCACCTTGCTCTGGCCCGTGGAAATATGTCCCAATGCACCTCAACCCAGCTGACGTTGGGTCAAGAACTGTGACTTCAGACTTGCTTAGCAGCACAACGTGGCTCAAAGGGCCAGCCTTTCTTCACAATGTATCTTTGCATTCACCTGAGCTTCAAGAAGCTTACAACCTTATCAACCCTGACACCGACTCTGAAGTGCGTCCTAAGGTGGTGGCAAGTTTCACTCATGTTACCAGAGATGTGATACATCCACAACGTTTCGAACGCTTCTCCAAGTTCAGCACTCTCCTTATAGCCGTAGCTCACCTCATCCATGTGGCTCGTTCTTTCGCCCACTCTACTCAGGATGAATGTCAAGGGTGGCATGCCTGTCGACCTACAGAAGAAGAGTTGTTGAAAGCCAAAGTATGCATTGTGAAGAGTGTCCAGAACGAATGCTATTCAGAGGAACTTAAGTGTATCAACTCTGGATCCAACATTCCACCGAGTAGCAGCCTTTGGAAACTGCACCCCATCTTGGACAAATCAACTTCTTAGAGTAGGAGGTCGAATTGAGCAGTCGGGTCTGAGTATGAACGACGTTCATCCCATCATCATTCCTGGCCGGCATCATCTAGCTACCCTGCTTGTGTCTCATTATCACGAAGCAGTGAAACACCAAGGAAGACATCTGACCGAAGGTGCTATCCGAACAGCAGGATTCTGGCTGGTGGGAGCTAAACGCTGCATCAGCAGTTTGCTTCACGGATGCGTCACTTGTAGAAGACTGAGGGGGAAAATGGAACATCAGCAGATGGCAGCTCTGCCAGCAGAACGGCTACAAGTAGCGCCTCCTTTCACCTATGTAGGTGTCGACGTTTTTGGACCCTGGAAAATTGTCTCACGCCGTACAAGAGGAGGAGTCTTCAACTCTAAACGATGGGCTGTGATGTTCTCTTGTATGTGTTCGAGGGCAGTCCACATCGAAGTGATTGAAGTCATGAGTACCAGCAGTTTTATCAACGCCTTGAGGAGGTTCTTTGCAATCAGGGGCCCGGCAAAGCAGATCCGTTCTGACTGCGGAACTAATTTCATCGGTGCTTCTCGTGAACTGGAGATGGACCAGTTGAATCCAGGTTTTAAAAGTGTGGAGGAGTACTTGGACACTCAGAGCTGCACCTGGGTATTCAATCCGCCCCACGCATCTCATATGGGCGGCGCGTGGGAACGAATGATTGGCATTGCCCGTCGTATTTTGGATTGCATGTTGCTTGAGCAGAAAAGGTCTCATCTTTCACATGAAGTCCTGACCACACTCATGGCCGAAGTAACCGCGATCATGAATGCCAGACCGCTCATCCCAGTGTCATCGGATCCGGAATCACTTCTTATCCTCACCCCAGCGATGCTTCTTACCTGCAAGACAGGTTCTGCACCTCCTCCTCCGTCAGGAAGCTTTGAGGAAACACATCTAATCAGAGAAGGATGGAAGCAAGTTCAGGGCTTAGCAGACATGTTTTGGAACATGTGGAAACGTGAATACCTCAAAACACTACAGCTTCGGCACAAGTGGCAAGGAAAGAGGCCGAATCAAGTTCTCTTGAAAGACAATCAAGCTAAGAGAAACCAATGGCCTACAGGCCTCATCACAAAAACCTTTCCAGGAGAAGATGGATTGGTTCGGAAAGTTCAAGTGGAAATTGTCAAGGATGGAACCAGAAAGACCTTTTCTCGGCCTGTTACAGAAGTGATTTTGCTTCTTTCTCCAAAGACTGATTCCGTTAATTAATGTGGGCTCTTCAAAGACCCCAAGCGGGGAGTGTCATGCCACATGAAAAGAAAAGGAATAAAAAGGGGTGTTTTGTTTTAACAGTACAGCGCGATCTGTTTATCTTTGTAACGGTAGTGACGCGGTACTGCGCACGTCATGAATCAGGAAGTAGATCGCTATGCGGTAGTCAGTCGCGGCAGTCCGCGAGCTCTCTCAGTCATCCGTTTCTCGAGCGATCGCCTTTTCTTCTTCCCTTTTGCTAAAGCAACGTCTGTGAGTATTTCTTATCATGTAATATTAGGATAGTGTCTATTTTCATCTTTTGTAAGACTATTGAGACGGCTAAGTTAGCTTTGTGTTTATTACTGCCGATTGTTTACTAGCTCGATTGCGTTTATCATACAGATCACCGCCGTGTAGATATCCATGCTGGTTTCTCTGTCATTTGTATTTGGATTTAATATTAATATATATTTCATTTGTATTGTATTACAGATTCATAATATTCCCAGTAAACTTTATGGAAATTAATCACCTGTGTCCTGGAGTTTCTTGGAAGTGTTTAAGCTGAATGGAGCATAGTCCATGATAAAGGCCCTGTCTGTTACTTCTATTGTTCCACAACGGCTTTTAATGCTGACAGTGATGAAGGACTAACAAACTCCAGAAATCCACTCCAAGACGTTATGAAAATGGAGTTCTTTCAGAGTGAACTTGAGGACACAAAGAAACGTGTGGAGGAGAAAGGACAGCAAAAATGTGAAAGGCCTGAAACTGGACACGTTAGTCCCTTGTGCAGATTTTGTAAAATGGAACTGAAGCAGGGTCCAAACAGTCCTCACATACACACAGGCTTTCCTGGCGTAGCAGGGAATTATGTTCCCTGATAAAGTCTTTTTCGTTTACCAACCCCAGGGCATGCAGAAAGAGATGGAAAGACTTTAAAGAGTCTGCATTTTACGAGAAAGAAGGGTAGAAATAAAGACATTAATTATAATTATTAGTCTTCTGCCCCTTAGTAATATTCAACTCATGTGTATACACTGTATAATTGATTTGTTTATTTTTCAGTGTAAGATTGCAATATCTACATATAGTCAGAATTATATTTTTCTTTTTATTTTATGAGTATGTATTAATCTTAAAAAGTGCTTATAGCATTTAATAAAAACTGAAAATGACAAATTGCTTCATGAGTGCTGTGTTCTTTTTCATAGGACAAAAAATTTTTACAGTTTCTATGGTTTTGGAAACACTTTATTGATCATTTAACTTAAATTATTTCATCACTCAATACATTTTCATTCAGTACTTGAATATTATTTAGTTTGAATTCAATTTAAATGCCTCTTATCTTCATTTAAGCCATTTAGTAGAGACCATTCATGTTTAATATGACCATTATTATTAGGGATGCACAATATATCGGCCACCATATCGGTACCGATGCCCATTTTTCTGTTATCGGTATCGGCCTGATAAGACAATTTGGCCGATATCTTTAAGCCGATAAATAATGCATTATTTCCTTCAGATGTTCGCGGTGGTTTTGAAATGCTTGAAATATGATTGTAATCTTGAAATATGAGTTGCCGTGTTTCAGCGCGTTATTACGGGAAGCCAAGGTCCACGAGTTACACATCTGACTAGCGCATAACTTAGTTCAAAATAACTTGTGCATTTCCGTATTTTTGTGCATATATAAGTTGTAATATGTTTATGTTCTATAAATATCTGATTCTCATGTAGCCTAATTAACCCGCTATAACAAGCGCTTCAGTTTACCGGTGTTCATTCAGCTTCATTCAGCTGGTAGCCTATTAATTTGTTACTTTTTCAAAATCACTGAAGCATTATTAATAATAACCACCACTTTTATTTTTAGGGACTGAGCACCGATGGTGCGAGGACCCTATTGAATCTGCTATGTTTATTATTATTTTCCGCACTAAATCGCATTTTTGAAGGCCTAAATATGCTCGAAAAGTCAGGATACTTTGCACACGCATCAGAACTGGTGGAAATTTACGTCTTATATGGGTTTCAGGAGTAGGTGTTGCAAAATGGCTCGACAGCGCCACCTATACACATTCAGCGGAGAGCCCTCGGGCTACGTTTCACATACATGTACGAAAATCGGTACACTCATGTAACATAACAATACCTACAAAAAAGTATCCTGGAACGAAATCCAAAACCAAACAGGAAGTCGGTTATTTCAAATTTTCTCGTCATATTTAGTGACATTTTCGCCATTTGCAGGTGTCACACTTTAACGAACTCCTCCCAGAGATTTATTCGGATGAACACCAAAATTGGTCATTGCAATCTAAAGCCCTTTGTGACGTTAAATTGCGAAGATCTAGAGTTTTCATCGGAGGGCGTGTCCGTGGCGTCCTGTCAAATTTCGATGATTCGCCATGAAACAGGAAGTTGTTATATCTCAGGCATGCAATGTCCGATCTACACCAAACTTCACATGTTTGATAAGACTCCTGACCTGAAGAGATCTACATGACCATATTCAGTTATAGTAATAGCGCCACCTGCTGGCAACAGGAAGTGACATGTTTTACTCTGTAACTAACTCCTCTTAGAGATTTAATGACATCAACACATTATTTGGTCAGTTTAATCTAAAGGCCTTTGTGATGTTAAATTGTGAAGATCTAGAGTTTTCGTTAAAGGGCGTGTCCTTGGCGGCATCACAAATTTCGATGTCTCGCCATGGGAATAAAAGTTGTTGTAACTCAGCCATACAATGTTCGATCTGCCCCAGACTTCACACGTTCGATAAGAATCCAGGCCTGAACACATCTACATTTACATTTATGCATTTAGCAGACGCTTTTATCCAAAGCGACTTACAGTGCATTCAAGCTATACATTTTTTGTCAATACGTGTGTTCCCTGGGAATCGAACCCACAGCCTTTGCGCTGCTAACGCAATGCTCTAACCACTGAGCCACAGGAACACATCTAAATACGAATATTCCATTATAATCAGAGCGCCACCTGCTGGCCACAGGAAATGACTTGTTTTACACTAACTTAAACATGCAATGTCCAATCTGCACCAAACTTCACATATTTGGTAAGACTCCTGACCTGAAGAGATCTAAGTGACCATATTCATATAAATTCATAGCGCCACCTGCTGGCGACAGGAAGTGATGTTTTACTCTGTAACTAACTCCTCTTAGAGATTTAATGACATCAACATAATATATAGGTCAGTCTAATCTAAAGGCCTTTGTGATGTTTAATTGCGAAGAGCTTGAGTTTTCGCTAATGGGCGTGTCCATGGCGGCGTGACGAAATTCGATGTCTCGCCATGGGAATAGAAGCTGTTGTTACTCAGCCATAAAATGTCTGATCTGCCCAAAACTTCACACGTTTGATAAGAGCCATGGCCTGAAGACATCATGCCAATGTTTAGTTATAGACATAGCGCCACCTGCTGGCTACAGGAAATTACTTGTTTTACACTAGCTTAAACATGCAATGTTCAATCTGCACCAAACTTCATGTTTTTTTTTAATTACTGCTCTGAAGACATATACCAAATTTTCAGTTCATTTATCTATATAGTGCCACCTGCTGGCCACAGGAAATTCATTGTTTTATAGTAACTCAAACATGCATTGTCCAATTTGCACCAAACTTCACAAGTTTGATAAGAGCCATGGCCTGAAAACATCTACGTGCCAATGCTTAGTTATAGACATAGCGCCACCTGCTGGCTACAGGAAATTTCTTGTTTTACACTAGCTTAAACATGCAATGTTCAATCTGCACCAAACTTCATATGTTTGATAAAAGTTCTAGCCTGAAGACATCTACATGTTAATGTTCAGTTATGGACATGGCGCCCCCAGCTGGCAGCAGGTTTGGTACATATAAATGACTGACATATTCCTCTATATTTACCTTTTTAAATGCATATTGCTCACTGTTCCCTGTCTTTCTGAAGCCACCGGTCGGCGGTGAGCCGGGCGAGGTCCCTTCCACCGCTGCTTGCAGCTTTAATCTCTTATTATTTTCATCAACAATATGTTTTAGTAATTCATATAATATAATTATTGTCCATGCAGATGGCTCTTCCGTTTTATTCATCCATGGCACAGGCATTTTGATTCTTTACACGTAATGATGTCCAATGACTCGTTTGCATTATTTTATTTTATTTGTGAGACTGTTTTATGGCGAAAACTAGGCTACTTATGTTGAAGTGTTTGGGATGTGGCTTTTAATGATGAGACCTTTTTTTTTAATCAGGCTCTCAAAAAGTATATACAAATTTGGATATAGATTTATCGGCCAACATATCGGTTATCGGCTTTCAAATATAAAGAATTATCGGTTATCGGCATCGGCCAAAATTTTGATATCGGTGCACCCCTAATCATTATACAACTCATGTTTTCATATAAGCATGTAATGTGTACTAAGCTTGCACCCTGTTTGTAGGTCACTTTCTAATAAAAGCATTGGTGCTCAAGTACGTAAAATATCTCCAAAAGAAGCTGCTGCATTGGCCGGGAATCGAACCCGGGCCTCCCGCGTGGCAGGCGAGAATTCTACCACTGAACCACCAATGCTTGCATGGTAGTATATTGTGAATGGAAAATTATGTGTTGTAACAGTTAATGCCAGCAGTACGGCATTAAATGCATTGAACATTTAAAAAAAAAAGAAGGGAATAACACTAAAAATACTCACCTTTGACAGACCCCTCAATGTCCCAACGGGCCGCTTCCCCTTTGTGAAGAGAATACAAAATACATGAACAAATAGGTGAACAACAAACATACAAAGCACAACTGGTACAGCATAAATTGTCTACTGACTTAAACACTGGAGTCTCAGAACCACAAACAGTTAATAAAACTGAAAAAGTGAAGTTATATAAAAAAAAAAAAAAACGTTTTAGGAGTAAGGGTTTGGTATATTTAATCAACCACTAGGTGGCGCTACATACCAAACTAATATACTAAATATATTAAAGTATTTTTTATTGAGTCTTTTTCAAAAATGCTTATTAGTTTGTTTGTTTTACTTAATATGAATGGTTTTCACAAACAAAATAAGAATTTGAGTTAACAGCTCAAGATCAGGGGTTCGTTCTTCATACCTCGCTTAATATATCTGAGACGATTTGAAAGATGCCAGATCTTCTAATCCTGATAACTGATCTCTGGCTAATTTGGTTCATCAAACGAATTTGTGGATTTGATTAAAATATCTGCATTAAGATGTCTAAGATTACTGCTCGTTCTTGTATTCCCCGAAAAAGGGCAGATGTATCGATACTAGAAACCACGATCAGTAATGTAGCGATTGGCTGGCATCAAGACGGCAACGTAATAACATATCATTAATAAAGACACCTAAAAAAAAAATATGGAAATTTGGGAAAAAATGGAAATTTGTTACATCACAATTTTTTTTTTCAATATTAGTAAGAAAATGTAATGGAAAAATAATGGAAACCAGAATTTGATAAAGATAAAACTGAATTCTAAATTATTTGTATTCACGATTTCTAATATTTGTACAGGCTTTACATTTTTACTTCAATGTTGTAACTAGCAATTAATTTAATTATATCTTTGAAACAGATTTGTTACGTGACAGCAATTATTAGTGTCTTAAGCATCAAGACAAAAAGTATAGAAAGAGTATATTTCCCACAAAAATCAACAATCTTATTTAAGAATATTTTAAAATATTTTTTAAATCAAAATTAACATGCAACATTGAGTGCAAGAAGCAAGTGTCCATCTCATCGTCCAAATCACTGAAATCAGTTCAGTATTAGAAAGAAAATGTAATGGAAAAATAATGGAAATAAGATAAAACTGTAAATGCAATTAATTAGACCAGCTTTTATATTAACACAAGTTTTAATCATTAAAAGACAGTATAGAAAAATTAAAATAGAAAAAAAAATTATTTGGAAATAAAACTGATTTCATAGGGCCCTATAATTACAATATTTTTTGTGGTAATAAAAATAGATGCAAGTTATCAATAGCTTTTAAAATGACTTAAAATACATATATAATAGCAATGATGCAATAATATTAGTTCAAATAACGTATAAAAAGCAAGAAATCATATGGATTTATTGAACAAATCTGTTAAAATACATAAAGAATAGAGCTAATGTTCATTTCTCAACAAAGTATACCACTGCTCCAGGTGTGTGTGTGTGTGTGTGTGTCCACTGCTCCAGGTGTGTGTGTGTGTCCACTGCTCCAGGTGTGTGTGTGTGTCCACTGCTCCAGGTGTGTGTGTGTGTGTGTGTCCACTGCTCCAGGTGTGTGTGTGTGTGTCCACTGCTCCAGGTGTGTGTGTGTGTGTGTTTGTGTGTGTGTCCACTGCTCCAGGTGTGTGTGTGTGTGTGCTCCAGGTGTGTGTGTGTGTGTCCACTGCTCCAGGTGTGTGTGTGTGTGTCCACTGCTCCAGGTGTGTGTGTGTGTGTCCACTGCTCCAGGTGTGTGTGTGTGTGTGTGTGTCCACTGCTCCAGGTATGTGTGTGTGTGTGTGCTCCAGGTGTGTGTGTGTGTGTGCACTTGGATGGATCAAATACAGAATGCACGTTTCACTGCTGGTTATACTCTGTAGAATTGTGTATGTGACAAAAAAAAATATCGGTTATCGTTTTTTTTCAAAACCGATATCCGATTATGGTACAATGCTTAAATATCGGGAAAAATATCGGTAAACCGATATATCGGTCGATCTCTAATTTTTATATTTAGATATTTATTTTGTTAAGGAAAATGAATGGTCTGCTTTCTACAACTTTCACTTTGGAGCAAAAATCTGGCTTTAAACTTAAAAGAAATAAAGATTTGACATTTATCGTGATAATTATCGATATCGACTGATATGAAAAACATTATCGTGATAATATTTTTGGCCATATCGCCAAGCCCTACATTTTACATTATTGCACATTGTATCTAATATTTTATTATATTATATTCTTATTTGTTTTACATTTTTTTTGTTTCATACCTATATTATGTATATTCTCTTGTGTTTGTGTTGCCTGACTTACATTTCACAGCTGGTTATATATTCTCTATATAATCGTGCATGTGACAAATACAAATCTTGACTCTTGAATTAACCGGTAATCTTTAGATATACAATTGGGAATCTATAAATGAGTTTTCTTGTGAACATACATAGAGGGGAAAAAAGCATTTAAAATAGCATTTTATTGATCTATTATACCATTTATGTAGTTTTGTTCGCTTGGCTGTTTTCTTATAAAAGTCCAGAAATTTGTCAAGTTTTTCTATTTAAAAAAAAAAAAAAAATATTCGTCAGTTGTCTTTTCTAATGATAAATTATCACGTTGCCGTCTTGACGCCAACCAATCGCTACATTACTGATCGTAATGTTTAAACTAGGCTATTTATGTTGAAGTGTTTGGGATGTGGCTTTTAATGATGAGACCTTTTTTTTAATCAGGCTCTCAAAAATTATATACAAATTTGGATATCGATTTATCGGCCAACATATCGGTTATCGGCTTTCAAATATAAATAATTATCGGTTATCGGTATCGGCCAAAATTTTGATATCGGTGCATCCCTAATCATTAAACAACTCATGTTTTCATATAAGCATGTAATGTGTACTAAGCTTGCACCCTGTTTGTAGGTCACTTTCTAATAAAAGCATTGGTGCTCAAGTACGTAAAATACCTCCAAAAGAAGCTGCTGCATTGGCCGGGAATCGAACCCGGGGCCCCCGCGTGGCAGGCGAGAATTCTACCACTGAACCACCAATGCTTGCATGGTAGTATATTTTGCTCGGAAAATTTTGTGATGTAACATTTAGTGCCAGCAGTACGGCATTAAATTCATTGAACATTTTTTAAAAAGTGGAATAACACTAAAAATACTCACCTTTGACAGACCCCTCAATGTCCCAACGGGCCGCTTCCCCTTTGTGAAGAGAGTAAAAAATACATGAACAAATAGGTGAACAACAAACATACAAAGCACAACTGGTACAGCATAAATTGTCTACTGACTTAAACACTGGAGTCTCAGAACCACAAACAGTTAATAAAACTGAAAAAGTGAAGTTATATATATATATATAAAAAAAAAAAACGTTTTAGGAGTAAGGGTTTGGTATATTTAATCAACCACTAGGTGGCGCTCCATACCAAACGTTTATTATATGCCACACTTCTAATGCTTATAGTACTAAATATATTAAAGTATTTTTTATTGAGTCTTTTTCAAAAATGCTTATTAGTTTGTTTGTTTTACTTAATATTAATGATTTTCACAAACAAAATAAGGATTTGAGTTAACAGCTCAAGATCAGGGTTCGTTCTTCATACCTCGCTTAATATATCTGAGATGATTTGAAAGGTGCCAGATCTTCTAATCCTGATAACTGATCTCTGGCTAATTTGGTTCATCGAACGAATTTGTGAATTTGATTAAAATATCTGGATTAAGATGTCTAAGATTACTGCTCGTTCTTGTATTCCCCGAAAAGGGCAGATGTATCGATACTAGAAACCACGATCAGTAATGTAGCGATTGGCTGGCGTCAAGACGGCAACGTAATAACATATCATTAATAAAGACACCTGACGAAAAAAAAAAATTTGGGAAAAAATGGAAATTTGTTACATCACAATTTTTTTTTTCAATATTAGTAAGAAAATGTAATGGAAAAATAATGGAAACCAGAATTTGGTAAAGATAAAACTGAATTCTAAATTATTTGTATTCACAATTTCTAATATTTGTACAGGCTTTACATTTTTATTTCAATGTTGTAACTAGCAATTAATTTAATTATATCTTTGAAACAGATTTGTTACGTGACAGCAATTATTAGTGTCTTAAGCGTCAAGACAAAAAGTATAGAAAGAGTATATTTCCCACAAAAATCAACAATCTTATTTAAGAATATTTTAAAATCTTTTTTAAATCAAAATTAACATGCAACATTGAGTGCAAGAAGCAAGTGTCCATCTCATCGTCCAAATCACTGAAATCAGTTCAGTATTAGAAAGAAAATGTAATGGAAAAATAATGGAAATAAGATAAAACTGTAAACGCAATTAATTAGACCAGCTTTTATATTAACACAAGTTTTAACCATTAAAAGACAGTATAGAAAAATTAAAATAGAAAAAAAATAATTTGGAAATAAAACTGATTTCATAGGGCCCTATAATTACAATATTTTTTGTGGTAATAAAAATAGATGCAAGTTATCAATAGCTTTTAAAATGACTTAAAATACATATATAATAGCAATGATGCAATAATAATTAGTTCAAATAACGTAAAAAGCAAGAAATCAATGGATTTAGCAATCTGTTAAAATCATAAAGAATAGATTTATGAACAAATCTGTCAACAAAGTAAAATACCACTAAAGAATTAGGTGTGTGTGTGTGTGTGTGTCCACTGCTCCAGGTGTGTGTGTGTGTCCACTGCTCCGGTGTGTGTGTGTGTGTGTCCACTGCTCAGGTGTGTGTCAACAAAGTATACCACTGCTCCAGGTGTGTGTTGTGTCCACTGCTCCAGTGTGTGTGTGTGTGTGTGTCCACTGCTCCAGGTGTGTGTGTGTGTGTGTGTGTCCACTGCTCCAGGTGTGTGTGTGTCCAGTGTGTGTGTGTGTGTTCCAGGTGTGTGTGCTCCAGGTGTGTGTGTGTGTGTGTGTGTCCACTGCTCCAGGTGTGTGTGTGTGTTCCACTGCTCCAGGTGTGTGGTGTGTGTGTGTCCAGGTGTGTGTGTAGGTGTGTGTGTGTGTCCACTGCTCCAGGTGTGTGTGTGTGTGTGTGTCCACTGCTCCAGGTGTGTGTGTGTGTGTGTCCAGTGTGTGTGTTGTGTGTGTGTCCAGGTGGTGTGTGTGTGTGTGTCCAGGTGTGTGTGTGTCCCAGGTGTGTGTGTAGGTGTGTGTGTGTGTGTGTCCTCTGCTCCAGGTGTGTGTGTGTGTCTGTCCACTGCTCCAGGTGTATGTGTGTGTGTGTGTCCACTGCTCCAGGTGTGTGTGTGTGTATGTGTGTGTGTCCACTGCTCCAGGTGTGTGTGGTGTGTCCACTGCTCCAGTGTGTGTGTGTCCACTGCTCCAGGTGTGTGTGTGTGTGTGTCCAGGTACTGCTCCGGGTGGTGTGTGTGTGTCCACTGTCCAGGGTGTCCACTGTCCAGGTGTGTGTCCACTGTCCAGGTGTGTGTGTGTGTGTCCACTGCTCCAGGTGTTGTGTGTGTGTCCACTGTCCAGGTGTGTGTGTGTCCACTGCTCCAGGTGTGTGTGTGTGTGTGTCCAGGTGTGTGTGTGTGTGTGTTCCACTGCTCCGGGTGTGTGTCCACTGTCCACTCCAGGTCCAGGTGTGTGTGTGTCCACTGCTCCAGGTATGTGTGTGAGTGTGTGTGTGGTGTGGTGTGTCCACTGCTCCAGGTGTGTGTGTGTGTGTGTCCACTGCTCTCAGGTGTGTGTGTGTGTCCACTGTCCAGGAGTGTGTGTGTGTCCCCTGCTCCAGTAGTGTGTGTGTGTGTCCACTGTCCACTCCAGTATGTGTGTGTGTGTGTGTGTGTGTCCACTGCTCCGGTATGTGTGTGTTTGTGTGTGTCCACTGCTCCAGGTATGTGTGTGTGTCCACTGTCCAGGAGTGGTGTGTGTGTGCCCTGCTCCAGTGTGTGTGTGTGTGTGTGTGTGTGGTGTGTGTGTGTGCACTTGTGTCAAATGCAGAAAACACGTTTCACTGCTGGTTATCCTGTATAATTGTGTAGGTATGACAAAAATAAATATGTTATGTGTTATAATCTGTTTAATGTAAAGAGTGAATAATAATTCTGAATATATTAATTCAATTAATAATATTACTGGAATATTGAAATGCTAACAAACAAAACGGTATTTTATTGCAGGTAGTGTGTTGTGGTGTGTGTGTGTGTGTAACTGTTTTATGAATTATTCAAATGTTTTTGTCTAAATTATGAAAACTGCACTTGACAGCGCGGTTTATCTATTTACACAGTCAAATGCAGAAAACACGTTTCACTGCTGGTTATCGCTTGCGGAGATAATAAATAATTAATTTAGATAGAGATGTATTTATTTAGATGTTTATTGGTGACAAAAATAAATATCGGTTATATCGTAAATGTTATAATCTGTTTAATAGTGTGTTTCAAACGAGTGAATAATAATTCTGAATAATATTAATTCAATTAATAATATTATGCGGTGGAGTGTGTGTGTGTCCACTAACAACAAAAGGTGTGTGTGTATTTTATTGCATTTTCTTAACTGTTTTATGAATTATTCAAATGTTTTTTGTCTAAATTATGAAAACTCTGTGACAGCGCGGTTTATCTATTTACACAGAACTATACTCAAACCATCGCTTGCGGAGATAATAAATAATTAATTTAGATAGAGATGTATTTATTAGATGTTTATTGGTGAAATAATGCTATAGTAAATGTTAATATAGTTTAGTGTGTTTCAAAACAGTGTGTGTGAATCTTGTAAAGTTACATGCGGTCCAGGGTGTGTGTGTGTCCACTGCTCCAGGTGTGTGTGTGTGTGTGTGTGCCCACTGCTCCAGGTGTGTGTGTGTCCACTGTCAGGTGTGTGTGTGTGTGTCCACTGTGCCAAGTGTGTGTGTGTGTGTGTGTGTCACTGCTCCAGGTGTTGTGTGTGTGTGTGTGTGTGTGGTGTGTGGTGTGTGTGTGTGTGTCCACTGCTCCAGGTGTGTGTGTTGTGTGCGTCCCACTGCTCCAGTGTGTGTGTGTGTGTGTGTGCCCACTCCACGCTCCAAGTGTGTGTGTGTGGTGTGTGTGTCCACTGCTCCAGTGTGTGTTGTGTGTCCCCTGTCCAAGTGTGTGTGTGTCCCCTGTCCAGTGTGTGTGTGTGTGTCCTGCTCCAAGTGTGTGTGTGTGTGTGTGTCCAGTGTGTGTGTGGCTCAAGTGTGTGTGTGTGTGTGTCCACTGCTCCAGTGTGTGTGTGTGTGTGTGTGTGTTGTCCACTGCTCCAAGTGTGTGTGTGTGTGTGTGTGTCCACTGCTCCAAGTGTGTGTGTGTGTGTGTGTTGTGTGTGTCACTGCAATATTATCTTCCAAGATCTCTGCTAATTTGTGTCAAAGAATTTGATTAAAATATCTGGATTAAGATGTCTAAGATTACTGCTGCTTGTATTCCCCGAAAAGGGCAAGTGTGTGTGTGTCCCCTGTCCAAGTGATACTAGAAACCACGTGCAATGTGCAATTGGTGGCGTCAAGACGGCAACGTAATAACATATCATTAAAAAGACACCACGAAAAAAAAATGGAAATTTTGGAAATTTGTTAACATCACAATTTTTTTTTCAGTATTAGTAAGAAAATGTAATGGAAAAATAATGGAAACCAGAATTGGTAAAGTGTGTGTGTGATAAAACTGTACAACTCTAATTAGACCGCTTTTATATTAACGCAAGTTTTAACCATTAAAAGACAGTGAAAATTTAAATGGAAAAAACTGAATTTGGAAATAAAACATTTCTGCTCCAAGTGTGTGTGTGTGTGTGTGTGTGTGTGTTCAAATATTTTTTGTGGTAATACAAAATAGACTGCTCCAAGTTATCAATAGCTTTTAAATTGAATTAAAATACATATATAATGCAATGTGCAATAATATTGTTCAAATAACGTCAAAAGCAAGAAATCAATGATTTATTGAACAAATCTGTTAAAATACATAAGAATAGAGTAATGCTCCAAAGTAGTGTGTGTGTGACCACTGTCCAGTCCACTGCAATATTCTCTTGATCTCTGCTAATTTGTGCATCAAACGAATTTGATTAAAATATCTGGATTAAGATGTCTAAGATTACTGCTCGTTCTTGTATTCCCCGAAAAGGGCAGATGTATCGATACATGTGTGTGTGTGAAACCACGATCCAGGAGCAATGTGCAATTGTGCATCAAGACGGCAACGTAATAACATATCATTATTAAAGACACCACGAAAAAAAAATGGAAATTTGGAAATTTCCAGTTACTCACAATTTTTTTTTCCAGGTGTGTATTAGTGAAAATGTCCACTGAAAAATAATGGAAACCAGAATTTGGTAAAGATAAAACTGTACAACTCTAATTAGACCAGCTTTTATATTAACGCAAGTTTTAAAACCATTAAAAGACAGTGAAAATTTAAATGGAAAAAAAAACTGAATTTGGAAATAAAACATTTCTAGGGCTATAATTCAATATTTTTTGTGTAATACAAAAATGTGTGTTATCAATGCTTTTAATTGACTTAAAACAACATAATAATGCAATGTGCAATAATATTGTTCAAATAACGTCAAAAGCAAGAAACTGCTCCAGGTGTGTGTGTGTGGTGAACAAATCTGTTAAAAAACATAAAGAATAGAGCAGTGTGTGTGTGTATGTTCATTAAACAACAAAGTATACCAGGTGTGTGTGCGCCAGGTGTGTGTGTGTGTGTTGTGCCACCTAGGTGTGTGTGTGTGAGTCCTGCTCCAGGTGTGTGTGTGTGTGTCCACTGTCCAGGGTGGTGTGTGTGGGTGTCCACTGCTCCAGGTGTGTGTGGTGTGTCACTGTCCAGTGTGTGTGTGTGTGTGTGTCCCAGGTGTCCACTGTCCAGGTGTGTGTGTGTGTGTCCACTGCTCCAGTGTGGAGTTTGTGTGTGGTGTCCACGTGTGTGTCCATGTCAGGTATGTGTGTGTGTGTCCAGTGTGTGTGTGTGTGTGTGTCCCACGCTCCAGCCATGTCCAGGTGTGTGTGTGTGTGTGTTCCACTGTGTGTGTGTGTCCACTGCTCCAGGTGTGTGTGTGTGTGTGTGTGTGTGTGTGGTGTGTCCACTGTCCAGGTGTGTGTGTGTCCACTGCTCCAGGTGTGTGTGTGTGTGGTCCACTGTCCAGGTGTGTGTGTCCACTGCTCCAGGTGTGTGTGTGTGTGTGTGTGTGTGTGTGTGTGTGTGTCCACTGTCCAGGTGTGTGTGTGTGTGTGTGTGTGTGTGTGTGTTGTGTGTGTGTGTCCACTGTCCAGGTGTGTGTGTGTGTCCACTGCTCAGTGTGGTGTGTATGTCCACTCCTCCAGGTGTGTGTGTGTCCACTGCTCCAGGTGTGTGTGTGTGTCCACTGCTCCAGGTATGTGTGTGTTTGTGTGTGTCCACTGCTCCAGGTGTGTGTGTGTCCACTGCTCCAAGTGCGCATGTTTATGTGGTTTATGAGGACACAAATTTGTATAATGACATGGGTATGACATAGGTATTACAAGGAGAAGGTGATTTATGAGGACATTTTCAGTGTCCCCATAATTCAAAATGCTTATAAATCATACAGAGTGAGTTTTTTGGGGGGAAAGTAGAAATGCACCGTCTCCTATGAGGGCTAAGTTTAGGTGTAGGGTAGGTGTAGGGCAATAGCACATACAGTTTGTACAGTATAAAAACCATTACGCCTATGGAGAGTCCCCATAAACCATAAAAACCAACATGTGTGTGTGTGTCCACTGCAATATTCTCTTGTGTTTGTGTTGCCTGACTTACATTTCACGGCTGGTTATATATTCTCTATATAATAGTGCATGTGACAAATACAAATCTTGACTCTTGAACTTACCGGTAATCTTTAGATATACAATTGGGAATCTATAAATGTTTTCTTGTGAACATACATGGAGGAAAAAAAGCATTTCCTCCCCGTCGGGGAATTGAACCCCGGTCTCCCGCGTGACAGGCGGGGATACTGACCACTATACTAACGAGGAGTGAGTGTTGCAACACTGTCGTCCCCATTTAGTGCTACGCCCGACTTACTGTATTCAGATTGAAGAAACGAGGAAAAACAGGTTTTGTAGCATTGCAGTAACAACAAAACACTGTTTTAACTACAATCTTACCTTCATGATGTATTGCGGCGCTTTATGGTCTCCTGATGAATCTCTTATGGCCAAGCTATCATTTGTATGCAGGGTCTGGAATGAACACCCAACAAACAGAAATTAGCACAACGTTAAACTAAATTGTGCAATTTGATCAATTATTTGTTGTTGGACACCGAGAACTGTGTGCAAGAGCTGTAAATGTAATGGTACCTTAATAAAAAGTACCTTACAGTGACATGTTTTATGAATGAACAAACAAGCAGATGATTCTATCTTAAAAAGTTAAGCTTGCATCCTTTTGTAAGTCACTTTCTAATAAGTACATAAAATATATTTTTTAGTACATAAATAAGTACATAAAATATCTTCAAAAGAAGCTGCTGCATTGGCCGGGAATCGAACCCGGGCCTCCCACGCGCCGATTGTTTAGCTAAACGGCCCTAAACCGTTTCCCATTCATTCTCAATGGTAGTGCTAAACCACTACGGATGCAATATTATTTAGGCCGCTAGCGCTCTCGTGGCGCTCTTCCGTGTTTCGACACCGCGGGAAGTTTGAATTCGCAGAAGAAGAAAACACTGCAGCGATCGCCTCGGTTGTTTAATTCAACTCATTCTATCAGAGCATAATTAATTCATAATTAATTCAGCGCATCTATCAGAGGTAAGATGCTTTATGTGACTTCAGTTTATGTTTTGTTAGCGTTAATGCTGAAATCACATTAGTAAACTTACTGTTGTTCATCGTAGGTTTGTTTGTTTGCGCACCAAATTATGAATGAACATGGCCGTAATTGACCTTTCTGTGTATTGTTCGTCATCATTAACACATCATTTGTTGATTACAAGCTAAATTATGAATGAATATAACCATTATTTTAATTTTTGTAATTAGATTACATGCATTTCACAGTTCAAAAAATGTTTTCTGACCACGGTTTTACTGTAGTAACCATAATTTAGCCATAGTATTTTAGTAGAATCACAACAATACGTTTACCATTGTTGTTACTGTATTGGGCTTTATATTTACATGAAAGTGTGAATGAATATCAGTCTGCCAAGCACAGCAGGATTACTACAGTATTATAGTGTGTGTGTCTGTAATATAATGATAATTTGTGTAATATCTCTATTGTGATGTTCTTGTTTCTCAGTTTCTACACTGCTTGTGTCCTTGCTGTCATCTTTTCCTGGTACTCAGTCAGATACAGGTAAATATTGGACACATTAACATCATACACAAAAGGGTTTTTAAATCTTAAAATGTCTGTATTTACCGTTACACAAATCAATGCCTTGAGAAAGTCTTAAATTAAATTAAAATTGTCATTATATGTATTATGCAAAGCAAAAAGTGAATGATTCGTGTTTATTTCAGATGCAAATATAAATAAGTCTGGAAAAATGTAATAAATTAAATGAGTTTATTCTTAAAACAATAACAATTATCTGTCAATGAGTCATCAAAACTTCCCTTTAAATAAAGGTAACTTTTTTGTCTAATGGCAGATATTGGTTCTTGTTTTAATCACAAAATCACTTCAAACAAGACTTATTTAAGAATCTTTCATCATTTGCGCTGTATTTTCAAACTCTGAAGTTAATTAACTCATTGCGTTTCTCTCCAGACATTTACGTTCTACATAATTTATTAGTTTTTTCTCATTTGTTCATCAAATTTGCTTTACTTGGTCTTAAAATGTTTTAACTAACCTTCATAAAACCTGAAGAAACTGTTTTCTTACACATTAAACTAAGTATTTAACTTGTTGCAGACACCACTGGTGCGCTGCCTGTGTCCTCGCTGTTTTCATATCATGTGGAGACTATCAGATTTTTCAGAATGCAGAAATTAATTACTCCCCCCCCACCATAAGTTAAACAGATGTTATATAAAACTTAGTCTTGTCAGCATTTTGGAAAATGTTTTTGTGTTCATTGAGAAATTGTTTAAAATGTTACTTTTCAAAGGGGGTGTACTCATTTAAGTTGAGCACTGTATGTTCATTGCCCTGATAAAGTCTTTTTCGTTGACCAACCCCAGGGCATGCAGAAAGAGATGGAAAGACTTTAAAGAGTCCGCATTTCACGAGAAAAAAGGGTAGAAATAAAGACATTAATTATAATTATTAGTCTTCTGCCCTTTAGTAATATTCAACTCATGTGTATACACTGTATAATTGATTTGTTTATTTTTCAGTGTAAGTTTGCAATATCTACATATAGTCAGAATTATATTTTTCTTTATACTTTGAGTATTTACTAATCTTAAAAAGTGCTTATAGCATTTAATAAAAACAACTGAAAATGACAAATTGCTTCATGAGTGCTGTGTTCTTTTTCATAGGACAAATATTTTACAGTTTCTATGGTTTTGGAAACACTTTATTGATCACTTAACTTAAGTGTCACTTAAATTATTCCATCACTCAATACATTTTCATTCAGTACTTGAATATTACTTAGTTTGAATTCAATTTAAATGCCTCTTATCTTCATTTAAGCCATTTAGTAGAGACCATTCATGTTTAATATAACCATTATTATTAGGGATGCACGATATATCGGCCACCATATCGGTACCAATGCCCATTTTTCTGTTATCGGTATATATAAAATATATATTTTTTTAACTTACACTGTTTAAACTAGGCTATTTATGTTGAAGTGTTTGGGATGTGGCTTTTAATGATGAGACCTTTTTTTAATCAGGCTCTCAAAAATTATATACAAATTTGGATATAGATTTATCGGCCAACATATCGGTTATCGGCTTTCAAATATAAAGAATTATCGGTATCAGCCCAAATTTTGATATCGGGGGAACCCTAATCATTAAACAACTCATGTTTTCATATAAGCATGTAATGTGTACTAAGCTTGCACCCTGTTTGTAGGTCACTTTCTAATAAAAGCATTGGTGCTCAAGTACGTAAAATACCTTCAAAAGAAGCTGCTGCATTGGCCGGGAATCGAACCCGGGCCCCCCGCGTGGCAGGCGAGAATTCTACCACTGAACCACCAATGCTTGCATGGTAGTATATTTTGCTCGGCAGTACGTACGGCATTAAATGCATTGAAACATTTAAAAAAAAAGGGAATAACACTAAAATACTCACCTTTGACAGACCCCTCAAAGTCCCAACGGGCCGCTTCCCCTTTGTGAAGAGAAAACAAAATACATGAACAAATAGGTGAACAACAAACATACAAAGCACAACTGTACAGCATAAATTGTCTACTGACTTAAACACTGAGTCTCAGAACCACAAACAGTTAATAAAACTGAAAAAGTGAAGTTATATTTAAAAAAATAAAAAAAAGTTTTAGGAGTAAGGTTTGGTATATTTAATCAACCATTAGGTGGCGCTCCATACCAAACGTTTGGTGTTATATGCCACACTTCTAATGCTTATAGTACTAAAATGTATTAAAGTATTTTTATTGAGTCTTTTTCAAAAATGCTAATTAGTTTGTTTGTTTTACTTACAATGAATGGTTTTCAGTTAATAAAACTGAAAAAGGAAGTTATATAAAGGGCTTCTTTTGTCGGCAACGCCACTAAATCTAGGCAGCTTTGTTAAAAACCTGCGTGATGATAAAATTATTAATAATAGCGCAATCCCGCGCACGAAATTCAAGTTCTGCTCTTTGTTTTTCCGTGAGCGGGAATATAATAAAAAAACAAACTTACCAGTTATGAAAGTTTGTGACATCAGGTGCAGCGGGAACATTATTACTCATTAAGAGCGTGCAGAAACTAAGAAATACAATTTTATTA